>JAUTBT010069024.1:0-32411 GCA_032361225.1 Lepetodrilus schrolli
CCTTCCCGTACTGTCTTTGAACGTGACGGTTATGTTTACATGTCTGCTGTTGCAGTTGCGTACCTTCCCGTACTGTCTTTGAACGTGACGGTTATGTTTACATGTCTGCTGTTGCAGTTGCGTACCTTCCCGTACTGTCCTTAAATGTGACGGTTATGTTTACATGTCTACTGTTGCAGTTGCTCATCTATGGTGATGTCCACAGCAAGTCCTTGGTGCTATCAGAAACACGTCTGTTTGACGGCCTCCGCCCTGGTCAACGCCGTCACTGGAGGGACTTCCCTCTACACGTCCCTCCCACGTGCCCCTCCAGGCTCAGCAAATGTCGCGTCATCGATGTCCGATATTGTGTTGCGGTCAGTACTGTCCTTAATTGATAGACGTACACAGTTTAGGGTTTATAAGTAGGGGCCTACAACCGGGAATAACATTTATAACGCAATTTGTGTTGCCTAGTGTATAGTGAACAATCGCTTGTCTCCCATGTTGCTACGACGAAATTGAGATCGAATAGGAACATGTTCTTTTCCGTATACGGTCGCATATAATGTATAGAAAGTGTTGCGGAGACAAATGTTGCCGCAACTTATGGAAATATTGTTGCGGCGATAAAACTCGCCAAGTCTATTATGGCTAACAGTATTAGGTAGGAAGTAGGTAATGATAAAATAAGAACTGAGCAATGTTTCTTTTCCTCATAGATAACAAGATGAAAATATGAATATTATCCATTCTAAATGTATATATCTTCATATTCTCTTCAGTAAAATGTTACCGTGTTGTACTACTACTACTTCTACTACTACTACTACTACTACTACTACTACTACTACTACTACTAGTACTACTACTACTACTACTATAATACTACTACTAACTACTACTACTACCACCACTACTACTAATAATAATAATATAATATGAATATATTCTATCCAAAAGCATCTTCATGTTCTCTTCAGTACTATACTACTACTACTACTACTACTACTACTACTATTACTACTACTACTAATAATAATATACATATATTACATATATACACTACACTACACTACACTACACTACACTACAATTACTACTACTACTACTACTACTATTACTACTACTACTACTAATAATAATAATATACATATACCGGTACAGACTAAATCCAATTTAAAACTGCTGACAGGCGGATGTACATACATTTCCATTGCTCATACAGGTGGAAGCTCACTTCTCTGATTCTGTGTTGTACGCTGCCGTTCCAGTAACAATTGTCACCATTCCAGAAAAAGGATTGATATCAATAAAGTGGATATACAGAGGTAACTTACAGTCAGTATTTTGGCTATCACTATATGCACGCAGTGAATACACTTTACCAAAGACGTAAGTCATGCGTGTACTCCTACACGTATGTTGTTGTTCCGCAGAGAAGTTGTGATGTTACACGTACAAATGAAATTACAGCTCTCATAGCGTTACGATCGTTCTGCGGAACAGGTCACAGGTTATGATAAATCCAGAACCATAGACAAAGTATTGCACATCCTGAACGTATAGGTGCCACTACAGAGTATTGCCCTGGCGATTCCGTTTCAGAGAGCCCGCTCCCGGAACCGGAACCAACGGAAGAAGATGCCTCTGATTCGCCAAAGGAATTCCGACCGAAGTATAAATATTACGAAGAAATCCGAGACGCCCGAAAGGACAGATATTACCTGCTGAAGTTACGACAAAGTCCTGGAATCAGGAGGAGACAACTCGTGGCGAAGGCTGAGCTCAGTGCTGGAACACGACAGGAAGGTGCTGAGCTCCTTGGTGAATCCCATGCATGAAAGCATGGAACTGCATCATGGTTCTGCTCGATCTCAAACACTGATTGGACAGTTGATATCGTGAGCATTCTTATGCCATCATTCCACTGAATCGACGCATTTGCAATTTTGTATTTCTGTTTATTATTTTTAATGTACTTAATTATTTTTTTAATTATTTTTAAAATTTATTTGTGTTTATTTTATTTATGTATTTATTTATTTTTATGTTATATTTTGTTGTTGTTGTGGGTGGGGGTGGGGGTGGGGGTGGGGGGTGGGTGGGTGGTTCCTTACATTGTTCAAAACCTGGCACGTCTTGTCAAGACAAGGTGATATGTTGACACAGCTCAATGATTTATTATTGTTACAGTATAATAAGTGATTATGTACAATTCAGATCAGGTAATATTTATTGTACAGGTTTTGGCGGAACAAACATATTATTTGTTTTGTTCTGTTGTATATGAATGTATATGGTTAATCGGTATTGTGTGGGCCGGTTGGTAGCGTGATGGTAAGACGTTGGACTTCGGAGTCAAAGGCCCCGGGTTCAAAGGCCCCAGGGGTGCCTGTAATCAATGCTATTCTCTGACCATGATATAGGATGCGCTGTCTGTACCGTGGCAATGCAGTTGTTATCCCTGGTCTTGTCAGTACCAGCCGGTGCTCGCAAGTTTACTGCAACATTCAGCGCTACGGTTGTTGGGGGTTTCCACCTGCCCTAAAAACTGACATGTGAAAGAATCTTGAAAGCGACTATGAACCCCAATTAATTTGTGTTAAATATTCGAGATTGGGAATCATAATACAATATAAATAACTGCATATAATGCTAAAGTGAGATAAACTGCAATAACAGTTATATAAATCACAATTCAACTGTTTTTAACCATGTCGGAATTGTTCGTGTGACATTTTGCAGTCTTTATCAATTACATGGAAGCATACCATCTAGTGGCATGGCCAATGAAATGTGTGGCGATATTTTATGTGATAAATACAGTAATATTAATCGTATTGTTGAATTTGAATGTAATGCTGAATGCTCAAGATTTTGTGTACATCAATGCATGCGTGAATATACATCGGATATATTCCGATTTAGCACCACATCAGAAATACAACAAACGTGCAACGAGGCTATTTACCTTTCATATGACAATAGTATAACCCGAAACATCGAGAAAATGTCATATTCGTACAACAATGTCCGAAATTTGTAAAGAAAATTAATAAAAATGAAAAACTTGTCAGTGACAATATTTCCTATCCTGGATATCCTCGAAGTTCTAATAGCGATCTCTGATACATGGCGATCGGGTACTCACGGGAGCGCTATGGTCTCTCAGCGGATATGAGAGCTTCCAGAAACGATGCCCAGTTCTACATCAATACTGTTCTACATGAATATGTGGTGCAATGTATTGGGTGATAGTGAATGTGTATTAGCGTTTTCGTGAGGAACACTGAACGAGTGCACGTTCAACATCAAACACCGAAATAAACCCACAACGCACACCTGCTATACCTGCCGTTATGATATTGTCATACTGTTTCAAATGTGTGCTCATATGCTATTACTTGCACTGTTTGCGTTTTAGCGACTGTGCTCTAGAACACTGGTATAAATATAAGAGAGAGTACACTGTCAGTAACATGTACCATGGACTATCAATGGTTTACACGATACTGCCAGAATGTTTCCAATAGTGTGTTCATACCCGAATCATTTATACCGGTATTTGCAACACTGTCTTCATGTTCTTGAGCTCCTTGGTTCATTCATTTTCTCTCCAACTGCTGTCGTAGAACTTGTTTTAGATTACTCGCGTTGTGTTGTGAAGTATGCACACTTCGTTAACAAGCGTGTCGAAGAGAATTATTTGAGTATCATAAGGAAATGTATTGTTATCTAATATGTTTTTTCTGGTGGTTGTTATTTTAATCTCGATACATCATGTACATTGTTTGCGTGTTGAAGTACGCATATGAGACATTAAAACGAGAGGAATAAACATATATTATTTGGCAGCGTCGTCGTTTTGTCTATTTATATCCTCTGATAACATACAATGTAGATATGCATCTTGACAGATATACTTTATCTGATTGGTTTGATGGTTTAACGTGATATTGTTTTGTTGGGTGAGGTCTTCGATTATTCGTATAAAAGAACGTACACTGTGGATCCAATGTATATGTATCGTTCAAATGTGACAACTTGAACATGATAATATTAGTTTAAACCAGTAAAATCATGTACGTTCGTGAGAGACGTTGTCCTTTAAGTGACGACGCATGTCCATATTGAAAGACGAAAATCGAATATTACATAATAATTAAGTAAAATTATTATAAAAATGTATTTACATGTATTTGGTGGAATAAATCTATAGTATAAGGATTTGGGTAAATGAAAAATAAATTAACATGATTATGTGGGCATAAATATGTCATACTGCATAAGACAAATCATCGATCTATTTCACACACAAACACAAAGACATATGAAAACAATGAAAGTAGAACGTATATTTCATCGGAATTATAATAATATTACTATATATGTTGCTATTTTCGATTTCAATTAAATCAAAACTTAGGGTAACTGTAATTCTGATTGATAAATGTTAGAGTTTGATGAAGAATAACATACCGATCTAAGTGCACAGGGTATCAAGGTGTCGTATGAAGTATTTCATTAACAAGCATCGGATGGCAGTTCTTGTACACACACGATAAACTATCGGAAGCTACAAGTAGCTCGAGGCTATTGGTTTGATTTTTTACATGAGTAAAGCTTTGTAGATTGGTTTTAAAATCTATATATATACGACAACGACTGGCAGTGGTATCCGTGCGTTGTCGACGTGCGTGTAATGACAGTCACTCCTCAATACCCCACGGCAGTGGCTATCAACTAAGACGATAGGAAAACTACGAGAACCTTGTCTCATTCCACGTGACGCGGAACGATGGGAAAATGACACTGCGGTTCTTCGTGATTGAAGGATGTACGTTATCTAATGATAGAACACCTTACATTTTATAGGTGGTTTTCTGGTCATAAAATTGAGGATGCGAGCGTCGTTCCCATAGTTGTGTCGCATGCGGAACAAGATTACGCTCATTACGCAATTGGCAATGCGATTTGACGTATTGCTTGCTAGCCGGAATTGTATTGAATTCCCACTGTTGTTCATCATGGGTTTTTGTAAGGATTCCGTGTTATTTCTGTCACATGTTGGTGTGTAACAGTGACCGGGATGTGCAGATGAAGACGCTAGATGAAGTCATGTGGACAATGACACGGAAAGGTAAGATGTTCATACTTCTCTGGTGAAAATAACTATGGCAGTCCTTGAGGTAACCTGTTCATCGAGCGCTGCTTTACGTGTACATGTAACATCATATAAATACAGGCTGTGTATATATATATAGGTAGTTTCCCGCGGGAGTATAATGCAACGTATACGTGCATGCATGTTACTCACCGTAGTATTTATAATAATAACTCCATACACAATCAATCATCAATTTCTCAACATCCTAGGTCAGGCTTCCACACACCTAAGAGCTAATTTAGCTTTCCGGATATCCGTCCATGATATACATATTTTAGACACACATTAACGTTGGATTACCAGAATAACGTATGTACTTCTTATTTCCACTACAGTGTAGTTGCCTTAATGGGGGTATGAACCAAATATTCACGATGTATTTATAGTGCTTCATGAATGAAACGTGACTGTTGAACGTCAATACGGGTTGAACGTCAATCTATCTGTTGTTCTGTTCAAGTAACCTATGGATGTGACGATTGCCTTATAACACACATCATGTCGAAATTATATCACACTATGTCGAATTAACGATACGTCGACACGAAGTACCACCTGAAGCCGATATAGTGTCATACCTCAAATCAATATAATACCACGCTTGTTGATTATTTAGATACTGTCAGTTATTACACTACCAGTGAGCTATCATGTCATAACTGTTCTGAGTTATATAACTAGTGTAATATCACTGTTGCGTAAAAACTAGAGAGAGAGAGAGTGAACATTCGTATTAAGGTGTATTGTGGCGAATAACATTACAATGACGAGCTTCAGCGAGTATACTACTTAGAGATTATCCCTAAATGCATTATATAGACACTATCTAAACACACGAGGTTAATAATCTCTTTATCATATAATGCCAAGCTTTAAATACTTCTCTACAATTAGAAAAAGTGTGAATACATTCATGCCAGTAAATTGTAAACCGATTCACGCATTGATAAACACACCAAAGGAAAAGAAAGAATTTAAAGAGCAATTACAAATTGTACACATATTTCAAAGGCCGTCGATTAGCACATATAATTTCCGATCGTAATTGTCATCTTGTTTACTATTTCCATATAGTAGCATCTATAAATAGTAGTATGACGTCAGACGTCATGATGCCACATATTTTTATAAATTCTATGTTATTTTACATATTTAGCAAAATTAAGAATATGTTTTTAAAAACCCGGCAAAAACAGTGTAAATAATGTCATTTGTTCAACTTTCCATTAGATGATAAATAGAGATTATTAACCGAGTGTCTTTAGATATCGTCTATATCCTGCACTTAGGGATACTCTTTGTATTAGACGAGCTTCAGCTTTATCATCTAATGTCAAGCTTAAGTACTTCTCTATAAGAAGAGACTATCAACGTGTGAATCAACATTTTAAAGTTACGCGTAGGAAGACATGCAGTTCAATAAATTGTAAACCGCTCCACTTATTGATAAATACACCAAAGGGAAAATAACAACGTTAAAAACAATTCTCATTTATATTACAAATTGTGAATATACTAAATATCATAATTGTCATCTTGATTACTATTTCCATACAGTAGCATTCATAAATAGTAGTATGACGTCACATGAAAATGACGTCATGTGAAATTAGCTCTCTAATGTGCATAGTTATTAGTCAGGCAAAGTACCATGATACACGAAATATCTGTATACTTTCTTATTACTGGTTATTTCAAGTTTATAATGGTAACATTTAAATAAATACTATATTATTTTATATGTATGCACATAATATTTGGCAAAATTCAACATATTATTTGGAAAAAATGGCAAAAACAGTGTAAATAATTTCCATATTCAACTTTCCATTAGATGATAAATAACAATATCTTTTCTAGGACATCGATACGTGTCGATGTTGAATATAGATTTCAGCTGTGCAGATTTATACTCGTCACTTTAACCTCAGATGTCACCTATGACATTTGACAGTTCTTTCATTGTCACGGAGTATCTCGCTACGTCAGATTTTGACTTCATATCTGAACACCAATCGGCTTTGATTTTTTTTATTTACACATATTTTATTCTTCAGAAATGGATTGGAAAAAAAATCCGCTCCAATGTATTTACACAATTAATGTACATATATATCATAAAATAATAATGAACTATTTACAGAAATAAGACAACAGGCCCCCGTTTCACAACGACATCCTAAATTTAGGAGCTCCTAACTTTATGACCCAGTTTATCACCTCCTAAGTTAGATGCTGATTTAAGAATGGATAAGACTTGTGACGTCGTCGTGAAACACTTGTTACGAGGTGACAACACTTACGACTGGCTTAGGAGCTCCTAAATAGTTAGGAGGACGTTGTGAAACGGCGGCCTGGAGGTATTCCCGTTACATTAGAACTATTTGAAGGTTACCGACGGTAAATGTGTCGCCACAGCAAACTAATGGCGAGTAAATTTGTTTTAAAATAGGATATTACTCGATGTTCAATTTAATATCAACTTTATGTCCCTTTTATTTGCACTCACTGAATCCCATGCATAAAATTATTACCCTTGGGTCAAAGTTGATATTAAATAGAGCATCATGTAATATCCTCTATTTACTTCACAGCAGGAATCTTTCACTTGCACGCGACAATAAATCCAACAGGAAGATGGCCAAATATTGTTCCACATGAAAATGATAAAATAACAATTTTGAATACGGTACTGCGATTTTTATTGTGAAAAAAATAATAATAATAAATATTTTCTCAATATCATTTGTGGCATTCACAGATCAAATCATTTTGTAGCAAGTAACATCCAAACATCACTGAAAATGACTGAATGACACACACACATACAGATTTCGTTGCAAGGACGAGAGTCAACAGGTGGGGAAACCAGTTTATCACAATGTGCATTTCGCACACGACAAGTGATGCAGTACTTGACACCACGTAACAAATCTATTGCTCATACAAAACACTTAATCATCCACATTCCAATAAAAACAAGTGTTAATATGCATGCCAATGTGTAATGTCGTTATGACAATTCTATCCAAATTAAATTGGTTCAAAAACATTCATAAGTCATATATGTAAATGTTTGCGTAGAACAATCAAAATGTCTAAGACAACGGATAAACATCAGCATAGAAAATATATCCAAACAAATTGTTCGATTGTTCAAATCATTATTTATGCTTGATTCATACATGTAGATCTACGAAAAATTAATGATGGAAAATAAGTTCTCTAGGAAACGTTTGGAAGGCTATCAAGAGTACAAAAATATTGCATTTTCACCCAATTTTCCCAAATATATTATCATACCAGCATTGTTATCATGATTTATTAGGCTGTGTAATAATATTATTGAGATGCTGGATATTATGGCAAGATATGGGCTTGGCTTCGCTATGTTAAAACCACTCATGCATGCCCAAATGTCAAACTGACCTTGAATAAGAAATACTAATATGCATCTGTATATTTTCAAATCCAAAATTCTGTGGTTTACCAGTATTACTAGTATTACGGAGCATATATTTTGATGTCAATCGTCATATAATACTTGAAACTGATTAATTATCTACATGATTCTCCTCAATCTGTCACAAACTTCCACATGTTATTTCCATAGTCTTGCAGACTCGGATTCGATCATGAAACTCAACAACGATATATATTTATATATACACAGAAACAAAAACACAAGTTTCAAAATAACCCATGGTCAAATTGATAAATAATACAACTAAATGTACACCACATCATCCCTCGTTAATTTCATCACTCAAAACAGCACTTGTAACAGTCCGCACAAAGTTCACTCAAGGCAGCTTGCATCGTCATTTTCACATTGCACTGGGTTCTCCTGTATTTGAAAAGGACGTAACTCTAAGGTACTCGTAACTCCAGTCCTTTGCCAGCCTAGACTACACCATTGCATATAAGCAAAAGTTGGCATATGGTCATCTTAGAGTTACGCCACTTTGTAGGAGTGACCTGGACATAACTCGTTACGCTATCACAGGGTTAGAGATCAAAGTGAAACTGACTGGAGATGTCTGGAAGCCTTCATATTGGGAAGGGGGGAGGGGGCTCATCAATTTAATTGAAAATCAGCCCTGTAGTATCTCTATGTGAACATGAGCTAGATGCCAATATCGACTTCATCTGATCATTGATGACTTCAATACTGAATTACGAATGCATGATTCGTTAAATGAGCAACTTTGAAATATGCATTGTGAAAATGATATCACTAAATGATAAATAAATAATACTTTGGATGTCACAATTCATTTACGTACAGGTATAAATATCGCTCTAACGTAATCGTCAAATTTATGCTTGCACTGATGTAAATTGTCCACATAATTCGTTGTCCTGAAGTTTATAGTTCGTAGTCGGTCATCATTCTTAATTCCTGATTGGCAGCCGAGTCTTTCTCTTTAAAGCATTGGGCGAGGTCATCTGCGTTGCAGAGCGCGGGACTTTGCGCGCGAACGACTCCTTGAACGGACTCTTCGCGTCGTAATCACTGTTCGGAGACAGGGAGTAGTCGGATGTGTGCTTGATATTGCACTTTCTCCGAGGGGAGGCATGCTTGGCTGGGGGGCTGCACTGGCTGCCAGGGGAGGAAACTCCGGATGACGAGTTGGACTGGCAGCGACAGCTGGACGGGAAGTTGACGGAATTGGTCGGAATTCCAGACAGGCTGACCTTGATGGTGCCGAAGCTGGACTCACCATTGCAGAAGCTGGACAGACAAGCCACGTAGGTGTCGCTCTCCGAGTCTAAGGTCAAGTCTTGATTGTCGAAGTTCGAGCTACTGATGGAATCTGAAAATTTGAAAAGAGTGAATATTATTACATTGTGTATTATATTCATCCTCTATGTCTCAGGTAATGGTTCAAATAATGTTTTTTCGTGTTGAACAAAGATTAGGCACAAATTGCACCAGATTTCAGGTTAACAAAATGAAACTGGTATTTTTGGTGATGGGGCATGTATTATTAATATTTGTCATGCTTGAGACAAGTGGGGATGCCCAAAACAACAGGGCCAGAATTAATCTCAGTCATTGGTCTACAGGGTGTTTTCTTTGGTTGTAGTTGGTTGAATGTTTCAAGACGTGGTGTCTCACCATTGAAATCCATGGACGTGTTCTCGTCATCCTCAAGGTCGCCTTCGTATCCATCCATAGCTGTCTCCTCCACATACTTTGGCCACAGCGATGGCGTTGACACATTTTCTCGCTCCCGGCTGCATTTCACAGTTCTAGAAATATGTTGAAATGTCCTTGTTAAAAATTTGGTATTCAAAAATCATAAACACAGGACATCTAAAAAATTAATTTAAAGTAATTTGATGAAAACTCTTGCTTTATGTTGCAGCAGGAATTTTTCATGCATATGCGAAGATTCCGTTGAATTCACAAACATTTCTGGATGGACAATACAATTAGTGCAGATATTCCAAAACTAATAAAGAAAAGCTGAGTAAATAGCTGCCATTTTTCACATACCTGTAAGTACGACTTTTTCCCCTTGATGGTGAAACAATTAGCTCATCTGCATTCCTGAATCGCAGTTTGACATCACTGCCATGCATAACATGCTCAGTGACCCCCAACATGCTGCACAGCTCTTCGTAGCTCATAATCTAGACAAAACAAAGATGGCGGCCATTAGTTTGCTGCTTCATAACATTCACTGCTGAACGGATTAAAAAATAATAATTAAGAACTTAATTTTAAATATTAAAATTGTGTCTTTGATTTCAATATTTAAAATTAGATATTTTGACTAATGACATCTTAAAATGTATGTAGACCCTACATTTCATAAATAGGATAGATGCTTACATCAATACGGCTGACGCAGCACATTTTCTCATCCCCGTATCGCTGCTTGACAGCCTGCAGAGTGATGTCACGGTGGTCGACCACTGATCCCTCCATGAAGCTGAAATATGAAAGTGTAAAATAGTATTAAAAAAGTATAAAATTTCCTGATTAATTTTACGCACACAATTCATTTGTGAAATTGAACAAAGTAGGTGTGAAATGACGACAAAGTAGGTGTGAAATAACAACGTACCACTTTTCGTGTATGTGGAACGCACATCTACTGATGTCCTCCACTGAGAAGCCGGTAAATTCGTCTATGCATGACGGCCAAGGCGTTTCTGTTAAAAAATGAACATTCCAAATTGTATTAAACATATTTAAATCCATAAGTTATATTCCATAATTTAAAATATGTTTAGATTTTCTCTGTTTAAACACAAAGATATATTTCTGCAATCGCTGAACAAAAGAAGCCTATACTATTTTTGTTATCTATGGGAAGAATCTCATTTTTGTTTCCTTTTGTCTATTGTAATTGAAAGTAACATGTAATTAATTTACTGAATTTTTTGCTAGCAACATGTGGATAAATTGTTACAAATGTGTATCCATTGACTCATTTTCGACAGCAAATGTTTATAAATTGCCTAAAGATTTTGCCAGCAAATTGTTGATAAATTACAGCAAACTGTGGATCGTAAAACAACAATTTATCGCCAGAACTCCATTCATTCATCCATTCATTCAAAACGTGGATAAATTCTCAATTTGTCTTGATGTCAGGACTTACCCATTTTGACTAGAAGCCTGGCGAGAAACACGCAGCTTGCGGCGATCTCGGCAGGACAGTACTGTCCCATCTCAGTCTGGAGGAGACACAGCTCACAGATGTACTCTGCCAACCAGGAGCAACGCTCATTCATTTCGGGTGCCAGAAACGTCAGAATGTCAACATAGTCCACACTGGTGGCAACACGAATGTTGCCCCGCAGTGTGGACACGATCTCCCCCATCATCCGTACCACGTCCTCGTAGCTGTACGTGCTGTCAGTCAGCCAGGCCGCCTCGCGGATCGTGATGATGTCTTGGCACAAGAACCTGCACGTAAAGAGACGGTCAGTTGTTTGTTTGTCAGCCTCAACATAGTGGTATTTCTTACAATTAATGTTCCACAGAGCATCTCCAGTCACCTTCAGCAAGGAATTAAGCGGTTAATGCCAACCTGGGTTTTTTCCCATTAGTGTTTCGATTGAGGAAGAGATATGAACAGTGAAAGTCGATTTTTTTACTTTATTTTTGTTGTTGCTGTTATTTAAGGGAAAGAGGAAGATTGTAATTTTTGTTGTTGTGGGCAAGGAGTACAAAATATTAAAAGATAATACTGGCATTCCCAGCAAAATAACATTATGGGGAAAAAATCCTGACACTATTAACAAGAAAAAGTTTTGATTTCTATTTCATGTTTTCATAAAGTATCTATCATAATAATAATATAAACATGAGCTTTTTAATAACATAACTTCATTCCCTTTTTCCATTGATAAAATTAAAGAAACACACACTTACACAATGAAATTAATTTCTTAACTTTATGTAACGTATAATAAACAAACCTGGAGCAGATGACCATGGACGCGACGCCCAGGAGCTGGAGCTGTGCACGGGGAACAGTTCGTATCTGGAGGAATCTGTCCACAAGGTCAACAGCCACGTGTAGGGTGAGGCTGGAGAAGTCCTTCATACCCGCTACTTCAACCAGCCAATCAACTAGAATGTACCTGGAGAGAATATACAGCATAAACTTATAGTGGCAGTAAATAAATAGCAGAAGTGTTATCTCCCTTGCATTTATGAAAGCATTTACAAAGTTGTACGACATCATTGAAAAATCTTAAATAAAAGTTGTGATAAGTGAATATCTTTATTTTGCAAATTTTACATCAGACTTTTTTCTTGTAATCCCCAGAGATGTCATTATTCCAAAAAGATTGCTCTTGTTATAACACAAAATGACTGGTAAATCTTGTTACCAGACTAAAATTATTGCTAATTCTTGTTACTATAACAACAAATATTGTTAATTATTGGTACCCTACAAAAATTATTGTTAATTCTTGTTACCTTACCAAAATGGTTTTTAATTCTCATTACCGTACCAAAATGATTGCTAATTATTATTACACAACCAAAATGATTGCTAAATGTTGTAACCTACCAAAATTATTGCTAATTCTTGTTACCCAACCAAAATGATTGCTAAATGTTGGAACCCTACCAAAATGATTGCTAATTCTTGGTTACCCTACCTCATTGAAGGGGTGAGATCACTGTGGTTCTGGAAGGTCTTATGGGTGCCCGTCGGGGAAGTCGTCTGGAAGACGTTGGACAGGAAGCTAGCTGCCTGGGATCGTGAGATGCCGCCATACTGCCCAGTAGAGTAATACTTGGACAGGAGAAGTATGGCATCCAGGCATCCCACGCTGGCTATGTCTCGTAGCTGACGTATGCTTTCCAATTCTGATGCCCTGTCAAGCTCCTGTAAGCATATCAATAGCGTCAACATTGGCTGCCAAAACAATTTGTAGACGTGACGTTGCATTCTGTCAAACTGCTAACATCATGTTCTACCACCCTCCTCTCTCCTTCAATACCACAGCAATACACATTATTAATTTAATGCTTTGTCACTGCAGGAATATTTCATCCCTATGCGAAGACATTTTAAATTTGTTTTACAGCGGCTTTGAAGATTATTGACCCTCTGGAATAAATTTTAGGGTACTTTACTTCAAGCGAGCGTCACATATGCAGATTTTGCACGTCTGGAGAAAACCTGAATATTGGGTTAATTAAAATAGTCAAATTTCCATCTACAAAATTTCCATTTTAAAATAATATTCCAATTGACGGAAAGCTGAAATACCTTGTTTAAATACATCTGTGACCATAGTGCGAAGCCTGCCTCAGGAGAACCCTGTCTCGTTGCTTGATGTAGATACGTAGACGCCTCCTTCTGAGATTCCTCAGTGTCTAGCAACTGCAGCATCCTCCCAACACACACGTTGACATCGCGGTTAACTTCCTGAAACACGGCAACGATAAAACTCTAAACAAATTGTATCAACGTTCCATCCTCAATGGGCGAGCGAGTTATTACATAACATCGCAGCGGGAATTGTTTTAGTACCAATACACAACAATCCAGCCTCAATGACATATATTGTAAATAAATACGTTGCTGACACTCCAGTATTTAATATATAGATTCCGAAAGAATCTGTAAATGTACACCTCAGGTCTCTACATGGTTTCATCAACTAAATAAAATCACTCTTAAAAATAGTTGTTCAACTAACAGTATCTCTAATACCGATGACACACCAAACACCAATGCACATCAAAGCACTTCAATACAGGTGCATGTTGTTCATGCACCAAATTCAGTTCAATTCAGATAGCAGTGTACCAGCATTGCATTCGCAAATTATGTATGTACACTCTACTGTACAGATAAATATAAACACACAAAGCTCATGCCCCTTATGAATATTCAGTATGACGTCACAACCTGGACCCGTTTAATATAAAGCGGATACGATGTCATAGTCATTGTGACGTATTCGGATGATTGTGACGTATTCATTGTTCGACCCTCACCTATTACGGTGTGTCAACTGAAACGTACCTCAGTACCTGAAGCGATGCAAAGTGATTCATTAAAAACTGAATTTGGTGTGTCAACAGTACAACAGTCATGTATTTGTTCAGTTATTTACCGTTTTCAAGTGTTTCTTCATTTGCTGAAAGACACACTCCTTGCAGCATGCCCCGCTAATGGACCAAGGGGGTCGAATGAACAGCCAGGTGAAGGGCACAGTGTTGGGGGTCAAGGCCTCCGTCTTACAGAACAACTCAGCAGCTCTAATACCACCAGACGGAGATAGCTCGGTTGTGCTGGTACTTGGAACTGCAAGAAAAGATAACATTGTGACATTAGGATAACACTGACATAAAAACAGCCGGGTAAGTTCCTTGGTATCGATATATTATTAATATTTATTTAATGATGGAAATTAATCCTTTGATCATGTTAAATTATTAATACGGTTATTGTTTTTATTATAATAATTGTTATCTTATTATTATTAATATTACTATTCTTATTATGGTACATTTATATCATATGCTGTATCAGGTATATATCACATTTGTTCCATGAGGCATGGTCAAATATTCAGGTTCATGTGCAGTACATATTAACCCAGAAATAAAAACTCACAATTGTTAAAAACTGAGGAAATGTTGTCAGTCCTGCTGAAAAGCTACCTGTGTATGTTTATTGCATGTACTATGCTCCACAGATCTTATCAATATCAGTTATAATTCACACGAAATTAGTATACTTACGCCCTTCATTGTAGAGATATGCCACGGCAAGTTTGATTAACGCTTCTAGATTTCCTGTGTCTTGTGCCCTGAATAGAGATAAGAGGGAATGTTTTTAATGTATTTTACTCCCCATCGCTCCACTTGATTGACAGCTGGCGATATAAATGGTGGATTTCAATCAGCGTTAATAGACTGGTGAAATAAACACTAACCTGAGAAAGTGTGCGAGGTTAGTGGTGCTAGGCCAGCAGTTGTGGAACTTGACCCATGTCCAGACTGATGGGTGTGTGTTGGTCAAATTCAGGAAGTATGGGTGAACCTGTACAACAGGAAGAACTCATTAGATTCATACTATTATCAAACTATTTAAATAAATACAATGACCGACATGAAATGGATGAGAAGGATGATCAATGATTGAATGAAATAGACGAAAGATGATCACTGATTGGGTGAAACAGACAAAGACTGATCACTGATTGATTGAAATAGACGAAGAACGATCACTGATTGGGTGAAACAGACAAAGACTGATCACTGATTGAAATAGACGAAGAACGATCACTGATTGGGTGAAACAGACAAAGACTGATCACTGATTGATTGAAATAGACGAAGAACGATCACCGATTGGGTGAAATCGAAGATGGTGTTGACGTACTTGTCTCATGTTGAGCAGATCGCGGACATGGAGGCCAGTGAGCAGGTGCAGGAGGATCTCCTCGGGCAGGTGCCATATCGTGACACTGCTACGAGTACGAGGACGGATGTGGGCGTGGACTGGAATGAACATATTGTCACTGTCGGGTCTCTGCAGTCGGCTAAAACTCTGTATGACTGAAACAAGTGAAGAGAAAAGTGAGCATCATTGTTAATATTACTGCTGTCTATTGATATTATTCTCGTTGCATATGGGTGAAATATTCCTGCAGTGATGTAAAGCACCAATTATTATTTTTTATTTATTTATTTTTAGATGGGGTTTTAAGTCGCTTTCAAGAACTTATATCACGACTTGTCAAATTAGGGCAGGAGGAAACCCACAACATCCTTAGCACTGAATGTTGCAGTAAACCTGCGAGCACCGGCTGGTAATGACAAGACCAAGGATGATAACTGCATTGCCACTCTACAGACATCGCATCCTATCAATATCGCGTCAGAAAGGTAACTTTCGTGAACATTGATGCCGGGCCCCCGGGGTGGGATTTGAACCTGGAACCTTTGGCTCAGAAGTCCAACTGTTCTACCACTGCGCTACCACCCGCCCCTAAAGCACTAATTCATTCACACTATATGGATAATCCCCCACTTTCATTACGATTCCTGCTGCGATATAAAACAATAAACCACGCACTCTGCTTTTAGATATGAATGTTTTTTAATTGTGCCATTTCAATTGGAATCAATCTAATGTTGTAATGATTGATAATCATATTCAAAATGTATACACCTAGGAGCAAGTTCTGCTATGGAAAGTCAATAAGATTGTATCGTGTCAATGAGATTGTATCTGTGATTTGCATGTATTTACTTTTACCATTCCAATCAATCATGTATGCTGACAGCCTTTACATTTAGTGCATACATATCGAGGACAGTGAACTAGCCAGTCAATTTTAAACATGCCTAGAGTAAGATTAAATATTTAACATTTACAAATTTATCAAAGAAAACTATAGTGTATATAACATTGCACATATAACTGCCCAGCAAATGAGTCAATCCTTCTTTTGTCAACATTTAAAAAAAATCAATGTCACATTGTTTGTTGTTAACCTGTGCCAATTAACACGTGAATTGTTATCACTCCTCAAATACGTCATCGTAAGTGTAATGGTAGTCAAGTTCCTCAAAGTTTATAGCAACACATGGCATATGATGTAAATTGTGTGTAACCATTGTTACTGTGTGGAGGGATATTGACAATGGTATACTATCAAGTCAATAATATTTTTCAAACAGCACAATGCAGTAAATAGTAATACTGCTTAAAATTGTTAAAACAAAATTATATATATATAGCTTTTTGGTTATGAAATGTGTGTCAGGCTTGATTCAAGGCTGTTGTAAACTCACAACATTCTTGGTAAAGCACTTCACTTATTAGTAGGAAAATCGTTTACATTCACATATGCCTTGAAGGTGTTTGTTTATGTTTATACTTGCACCTCAATCAATAAGACTGAAGAACAAGTGTCAAAGTATACTTTGAAAGAAAGTTAGAACGGAATCGTATTACTTACAATTTTTGAAAAACATATCCACAGGTGACTGAGAACTGTTGGAATGACGCTGTAGTGTTGGAATGAAGCTATTTCCCGTGTCCTCCCTATTTCAAGTCGAGACACGACATGCCATGTGCTTAGCTAAAAATAACACCGCGTGGGAGCAACGCGCCCTGGCAACCAATCCAACAAAACGTTATCTGGCTCCCATCCAATCGACGCGTGGGATAATACTCTCGGAGCGGGATTACGTTTGATAGCGAGGCAGTCTATCTTGCTAGACTGCTGTCGGGTTTTCACAACATTTGAAGTGCGTTGTTATATCATTTATTTGGAGGCATTGTTTCACTAATTAACGGTTTCTAAATAAGAAGTACTTAGAAGTCATTTCCGAATTGAATGAAGCTTAATTTTCACAAAAGAAACAGTTTATTGGTAAAATTACAAATTAACATTCACTTGATGTGCATACAGTACCAGTGATAATAACCGACCCATTAACCAGAATAAAACATAGTTTGAAATACTAGTACACTCTTATATGTACAATTTTGCACATGATAAATAATTGATTTATGAGAAAATACATTGTATATTGTTAATAAAATAATTTAGGTAATGTCAATAAAATATTCATTCTAGTATCAGCTGCTTATACAATGTTCGATGTACTGTGACATTTCTTTTGACAACATTAACCATTTATTTTTACTTGCTGGTCATGTTATCTTCTAGATCTAACAGTGCTAGGAATTTCAAGATGCTTACACCCCAACTGACTGTTGTCACTACACAGCTGTTACATAATCCATCGTAAGACATTATCCCTTTAGGCTCGTTTGAAAATGTGCGATATATTTGCCTCGTTCTTTCACAAATTTGCAACATTAATATATTTGTTTTGGAGTTGTGCAGTGATATAATACATTGCCCGACACCCATATACTATTTGAATGCGTATGTGAATGGGTTTAATTGCAAACACATGTTTTAAAAACTGGGGGATGGGGATCAACGATATTTGGCGGACAGGATGGACAGGAGAGCAACTGACCGATTGCGCCAAAATGTCCCGAACACCGTCTACCTCGTCGATATGTGATGCAATTCACTAAATAGCACACGTTTCTAATCATTACTGAACACCACTTTTCACTTGTTTTCATATATTATTGATTATTACCAGTATAATCTCAAATTGAATGTACAAAGATGTAAAGTTCGCTGCAAATGAAAACAGCCATCATTCAGTTTGGATCCCGCCCCCCTCTAGTGAAAACATTAGCGGATATCAAACGGCACAGGCCGTATTGTGAGAAATAATTTTTTTAAGATATACACTAGACATATAACTCACCTTTCATGTCGAAATATTCACGGAAGATGAGTTCAGATTCATGCAAACAGACAAGATAGATATCAGTTCTAAACTGAACCTGCCTACTACGAAATCAACGGCGAGCGTCGCTGATTGGTCAATATCTGTGACGCTTCTAAACGAGTAGGGCTCTCCCCAATCATTCCCACAATGCACAGCGTATTGTAAAAAGGAAAAAGGTGGCACGCATTTGTTTGTATTTTTGAAAATTTGACATTTTAACGGATTGTTCTACTGTTCTGTTTGTGTGGGGTTTTTTTGAACGCACAAATTATCACATTGCTTAGCAACATTTGAGTCATTTATATAGACCTATATAGATATAACTAAAAATACATTGTGTTGTTACATAAGATATATATTTGGATATATATATATATCTTGACATTATGTCAGGAGGTGCCTTTCATCACATTTATTTTAGCATTGTCAGGGGGAAAAGCAACAATATAAACATGATGAAATCTACCAACCAATTACAATTCATAACTCATGAACACATTTGTAAATAATTAATTGATGTAGGCCTAATTATATTATTATTAGGCCTAGATCTATTAGTCATAATATTTCCTAAGAATGAAATGGAAATTTACACGAACAAAATTAATACAAAATTTAAAATAAGTACAATTTTATAAATATAATTTATACGTCCATTTCACACGAGAGGTGATAATATTCACACTAATCCCATCAAATCAGTGTCGATTATCTTAATCTGGATAATATAATGCGTGACCTATATTCCTGCCATATATCTTTTATTTTACTGTTATTTTGACACTCGCTCTCTCACTCCACCACGGGGTGACACCTTAACCAATCGCCCAGGGCCTTGAGCAATATTGTAAATCTACCCTTTATATTAATTAATTAATAAATAGCATACAATATAACATACATATTAAATTTAAATTAATAAATAATAGCTAATTATTATGTCTATATATAAGAACACAATTTTAACTATATAATAAAGATATATAATCCGTTTTAAAAGCATGTATGCGGGACATATCGGGCAGGCTATCTAAAATGTGCACAGAAATTAATGACCGTCTTCAAAGTAGGCCTGAGTTTAAATATTTCATTACCGATACAGATGCATTAGCGATGTATCTAAAATACCAGAATTAGCAGCATTTACTAGACAATTGATTTGATTGCAAATCTTAATTCTTTTTCTACTAATTAATGTGTAATGTACCATGACCGCCACACAAAGCATACTACGCCAATTTAAACCTGTCTAGTCCATGTAGTCTATTATAGTTCAATGTTCCTTTCACCGGTTCACCATTATCCTCTTAATCAACCATACCATTAACCCATACCACCCAACCGTAGTGACCGTTAGGGGGTTAACTGAGATCAAAGAACGCGGTGACCCGCCGCCATACATATGGTCAGTGGTCCCTCTGTTGGGTCCCTCTCTGTTACGGTTTCTTCAACTCGGATAAATTACGTAATGACGAGTAAACTAGTCGATTATCATCAATCCTAAACGCAACGGCCATTTGCCGGGTAAATATGTCAATATATTGTTCCAGTGTAATAATTATCATGTCAATAGGTAAACGGAAATGATCTAAGACGGCATAAAAGAATTCAAGTAAATTTTTATTTCCATAATAAAGGAATACGACACTTAAATATGTAGATCTAAAGATTTGAGCACGCACCTTGTGCAATATGGAGTCTATATATATAGCGCGATATACGGGTAATAATAATAATAATAATAGTGGTGGTAGTAGTAGTAGTAGTAGTAGTAGTCGTAGTAGTAGTCGTAGTAGTAGTCGTAGTAGTAGTAGTAGTAGTAGTCGTAGTAGTAGTAGTAGTAGTAGTCGTAGTAGTAGTGGTAGTAGTAGTAGTAGTAGTCGTAGTAGTAGTAGTAGTCGTAGTAGTAGTAGTAGTAGTAGTAGTAGTAGTAGTAGTATAAACCGTTGTGTATCTATATAAATTATTTTCTTGTAGAGCGAAAAAAAAAAGATGCTCGTGCATTTTGAGTAGGCCTATTAAGCAAAAAAACGTGTTTAACTAAAGGAAAACGTTCCAGTTTTCGGTCATTTTGTTTGCCGTTTGCGTTAACTGTTTGACGTGCGCGGTCACCAGATTTTTATGTTTATCAAATCACGAAACATGTTTCTTGTGTAGCTAAACAACTTTCTTTGCCGTGTGCGTTGGACTTTAGGGTTGCTAAATTGTTTTATAAGTAAGCCTAATTATTTTTAACTAGTACACATTGAGTAGTTTCACCAATCTAAAGTATTATTACGTGTCAGTCAAGTGACTCAACAACAATTATAGTATATGCGCACATTGACATCCTATTATGACACGTGCCTTTGACAAGTTGCTATGCAGCGGCGATGGATCCACAGACCACACAAAGACCTATTTACCTAAGGTGTTGAGCTTTAGCATACTCGGAGTGTGTATACTTACATCAGTATTGCACGTGTCCGTTGCTCCTTAGTCATCGTGGGCATAACACTGTGATCGGGTTATCTGGGACTTCAGTCGAGTCTTCCTTTCCTTGCTTCCTGGTATGCATCCTCGAGATACAGACCCCGTGCTTTCTCTTACACTGCAAGTTCGGTAAACGTCACCAGTTCGGTAACCCCCTCCGCTCTAATATTTATACGTACACTGTAAAAACACATGTTTAGCATCTAAATTCTAAATTAAACACACCTTTGTCCCAACTTTTAAGACGCGTTAGTCCGTTTAAATGATTTAACATCAGTGTTTATAAAATGCCAGCATTTGAATTCTATACTGAAATGAATTATAAATGTAAACATCGGTGTTTTATAATTATATACTGGCATTTATATTCTAAACCGAGGATATGTTTACTTACTAAACACTTGAGCATGTTTAACCGAATGTCCCACGATACTAAACACAACCTGAGGTGTTTCGTGGACTTACTAGTATAGGAAAACTAATAATTATTTGTCAGCTCGTCAGTTGGAATATGCTTTACTTTATGATCAAGATACACTATGCAACCCTTCCCTTGCTTAAATTTGGCAACACTTACAAACGCATGCATGGTGCTAAGTCAGTAATTTGTAAACGATATGACATAATACAGTTACCGTATATTACTTAATGAAGAAGTATTGAGAAACACATACGCGCATGATCACACATTAACCAAGCAGTATCGTGATGTTGATTTTTGTTTAATGTCTTTTGAGATAACCCTTCTTATTGATTGATGAATCTCATGTGACCGATTGCCATTGGTGTTCGAATACGTAAATCGCTGTTCCATAACAGAACGGCACCCCTCCACATAGTTAGCAACAGTGTGAAGTGAAATAGTAATACATTAAATAGACAGAATATTCTTATTCCACAATCTACAAAGTTGTAATTTTGGAATTGGTAGGGTACATGCATTTCCTCACAGTGTAATTGAGTGACCTAAGCTAAATAGTTTTCGAGTAAGGGTACCAAACAGGGGTTTGTAACATTACCTGCAAGACTATATAACAAGGGAGGACACTTGATGTTCCATCAACACTCGACTGAAATTTGAATGTCCATATCTATTTTATTTTTAAGCTCTGTAGTTATCATAATGGTACCACTTCCTGCTCCCCGTGGGTGGTTCTTTTTTTAAATAATAAAAAATTTAAATAATAATTTCTTATTAGATATATTTACTATTCTATCGCCGAATCCCTGTTGTTCAGATGTATACTCATTGATAGCACGATACTCTTTTGATACTTGGTGTAAAGACATTTAACTCGAAATGTTTATCTGACAGATTAGAAATTATACACCAAGAAGTAACTAATCACCTATGTGTGTAACTAGGAGTGTTTATACAAGAGTGATTAGAAATTAGTCACCAAGAAGTAATTAAACACCTATTTGTGTTTAGTATCGGTTACACACATTCGGTTAGGCATGCTCAATTGTTTAGTAAGTAAACATGTCTTCGGTTTAGAATATAAATGCCAGTATTTAATTATAAAACACTGATGTTTACATATATAATTCTTTTCAGTATAGAATTCAAATGCTGGCATTTTGAATGATAACACTAATGTTAAATCATTTAAACGGAATAACGCGTCTTAAAAGTTGGGGCAAAAGTGTGTTTAATTTAGCATTTAGATACTAAACATGTTGGGGTTTTTTACAGTGCATGCACTGACAAACATTATTATAACACATATAGACGCGTTAACAAATGAGGTTGATTTAATGACGCGAGATTAAGTACGTGGATGGTGTATTCTATAGAAGACAGATTATTAATTAACTAATAAAGGCCTATCGCTGAGAATGCTATTTAATGGGTAGATGTTGATTTCAACTAAACTTGCTTTTAAAAACCCGCATAGTAATTATCTTCCGTAAATAATTAAATCAGACAAGAAGTGGACTAACTACACATGCTAAATTAAGACATACTGACCTTATTTTCTGTGAAGGATATATAAATGCATGTACGTTATATTC
The DNA here is from genome assembly GCA_032361225.1 of Lepetodrilus schrolli. Classification (NCBI taxonomy): domain Eukaryota; kingdom Metazoa; phylum Mollusca; class Gastropoda; order Lepetellida; family Lepetodrilidae; genus Lepetodrilus; species Lepetodrilus schrolli. Next base: position 23,463 of record JAUTBT010069024.1, read on the forward strand.
GTCTTGATGCATGCACAAACTGTTTAAATGTTAAGTTAATTATTAAAATAGCATTATTAATATCCCCCCCCCCCCCCCCCATTATTATATTAATTTTAGAAATGAGTTTTACTAACAGATATGACGTGGTCACACATTTTCCTAAGGTCAGTAGATAAGCATATTCGTTCTCGTTCACCCATACCCATACACCTATTCATATCGTAAGAATATCTTATTAATACATATTAATGTATATATCAACTGTTGCAATGCAAGTCGAATTATTTATTATATTCATATCTGTGAAAGTTGACTGTCATATTTCTTTTGGTAATCACTGGTACGTGATACGATGGAAACCCTTACATTTAGTTATCGTGAGTGTCAGGTACAATTGTGATAGTTAAACAGACAGATCTGAATTTTTATTCGGCGGTATGTGAAGTTGTGATTTTGCTAGTAACGGTAGTAAACATGGGTTTGTTGATCACCTTCTATCATTCACATATAAATATTTAGAATACTAGTCTTGCACTAAATACATATATTATTACTTTGTAGCATAAATAATACAATCTAATGTAGTCTTGTGTTGCTGAAAGCCTATATCTAGGTATGCGTTATTATCAGTAATTATTGCGTCGAACCCCGCTCAAGTCATATGAATTTGGGAATGCAAGAAGGGTTTCATTTTTATTTCATGGGAATAGTTGTCGGGCTACAAAATTCTACTACGTAAAATCTGTTATTGGCGAAATTTTCGACAGAGTAGAGGCTAGATCTACATATTATTGTTTAAATATTAATTAGTATACGTATCACTAGAAATGAGGAGGAAAACACTTTATCTAAGACACCATTAACAGTGTATGATCATTAATAGTTTAAGCAAGTATTATACTGTATTATTTCAAAATTATATCTCCCAATACCGTGTGGGATTATTATTATTATTTTTTTCGCGACTGTTCAAGCCATCGTTAACAGAGAGTTGTCTCCCATGAGCTGTCAAGATGGAGGCGGGGCACTAAAATATTAACCATATTTTGTCGAATTAACCATGATTCCGTGGTATATTCTTAAGTTTTATGCACAAAAGCATATCAAATTTACATCTGGGACATTTCTGCTATTGATCTGCACTGTTATTTTCTATAGGTAAGGTGTGACACAGGTGCCAAGATGGTACAACTGGTATCAGAGACTACTGTAATTATTAAATTAGTAATATTCTTGAGCTTCTAGTTCCTGATATTTCCATATTTATTTCTAGTAACAAGTTTATGTATTAATATGACCTAAGGCAAAGCCTTCTTGCTCGCGAAGACCGCTGACATAATTTATTATTGAATATCGTATTATTCTCTCTCATTTTTCACTGTAGTAATACACATTTGCCTCATAATATTAATACGCGCCATCTACAGTGTGAGCTCGCATGTCCCTGTGGGACGTTAGCTTCGCTCACTATGATGATCTCAGATTTTGAAAATACTTAAAATATTTTCTTGTAGTGGGCATGGATTCCAATACACATTACAGAAAAATACACAAACTATTCTCTTTTATTCCCTTGGAATAAACTGGGCAAAGGTGGAAAACAGGGGACCCCTCTATTTGACCAATTTTCTTGAGTCGGGGATAGGTTTACGGTTAGCACAGACATATAGATTTGCATCTAGCTACTACATAATCATTGTTTTGGGGATGATAACTCTTTTTATTCACGGAAATATCCAGGTTGTTCCATCATCTGTCCACCTACTGTTCCATAACTTCTAATGGATAATGGTCAATCTGATCAAAACAGCATATCGCAGAGTATACAATTAAGAGACAGAGTACGGTCTATACCTATATTTAGTGTATTAAAGTATAGTTTTGCCCTGAACTATTATAGTTAAAGTACGAGGATGCTTGCAGTGTTTGTAGTCATTACTAATGAGGGGGGTTAAAAGTAATGGCATATGATTTCATTTTGCCAAGTCACTTTACCGTGTAAAAATTTATAGGTGGCGCCTTTGATCTCACACCGTACTATGTTAGAATAAACAGTAATTACTGCAAAATTGGTCATCAAAATTGATTTATTTGATTGCAAAATTGAAGCCTAGATGTCTGTGGAATCATGAAATACATTTTGCAACTGATATTTGGCCAAATTTAGTAATAAAATGGACAGGAGTCGTGATCTCCATCTTTGCCCGCAATCTGACTATTCAGAAGTATGGCAGGCTTTCAGATTAAACCATCCATACATTCATTGTACATCCATACTTATCCAGTATGCGTCGTATATACGTATCCTTCTAGTCAGGTTAACCTCATGTCTATGTAATTCTGGAGGAGATAGAAATCCTTGAACAATTACAAATAATCATGGTACAAAGTCTATTTTAATGTTTTAATTAAGATGAAGGTTGAACTATTTCGAACATCCATAGCAAATATTACCATCCTACACAATGTAGTTCTTGCTTTCATGTCGCATATAAACAAAAAGATTTATTTCTGTTAACCGTAGCACAAAGCATTTTTTTCTCTCCATTTTTCAGCTACCTGAAATGTTTTCTGGTAATATGGTCCTTTGTCATTGGAATGGCTGTAACCTACATGTTTGTTAGCCCCAATACCCTCCTGCCTAACCTGCTACCGATGTACAGTCGTAAGAGAAAGGTACGGACATCCTCACATCTTTATGAGATTGCAAAACGTTTTTGAGTACAAACATGCTCAACTCAAGGTTTTCTGCACACATCTACATAATAAAATTTGAGCTTGAGTATGAAATCGTTTTTGTCATTTTTGCTCACATTCATCAGTTGGTGATCACCATCATGTGCAATAATTTCAAATACATTGATTTCTTGGGGAACAGATTAATTTACAAATGTAACTTATTGATTATCTTCTTTATTCCTTACCTATTGATTTATGAGTATAGTATTACACAATAGTCAATGAGATCGGTAATTGATTGATAGTTGGTCTCGATGATCAATGTCAATTGTATGTTGGTGAAAATTTCAGTTACTAGGACAACACGATGAGCTGACATTGATGAAAACCATCTGCACAGTTTGTGGGCAGAGGAAATGCCCCAGGCACAGGTGAGGGGAAGAATCTCTTGTTAATTTCATATTGATCTCGCACAAACATGCAATTTTGTTTTTCTTCCTTGTCTCTCTACATAAAATAATAATTACTCAAAATATTTCATGATCATTATTTAAACCGATTTTTTTTATTAATGGTGCAAATTTTATTAAAGGATATCTTTTAAAATTTAGTTAGGTTGAACAAAATAAGAAATTGAAGTTTTTTTGTTTGCCATTTCATAAAGTAATTACCGAAATAATCTACCGAATAGTATGTCAATGCATTTCATGCCAAACTATAGTCAAATACAATATGTTTGTACTATATATACAGGCCTGAACTCAATATATTGGCATTCCAACCATGGACTAATCTGGAGATAAGGCAGACTGTGGATCAGTCTCTGAACGAGGTAATTGTGGATACAATATTTTCAATATGGATTGGACTTTCACTATGCAATATAACAAATTATTTGAAAATGTAAAAAGGGCAAGTTCACCTTATATATGTGAAAAACATTTCAAAACAATTTGGGCAAGTGTTGCCACAATGGTAGAACGTTTGACTGGAACCAAAGGCCTCTGGTTCAAATCCCATCCAAGGAGCCCGGCATCAATGTTCACAAAAGATATCTTTCTAACGCAATCATGACAGGATGTGTTGTCTGTATCATGGCAATGCAGTTATCATCCTTGGTTTGTCAGTACCAGCTGGTGCTCATAGGTTTACTACAACATTCAGTGCTACGAATGTTGCAGGTTTCCTCCTGCCCTAAACTGACACGTCGTGATATTACATAAGTAAAAGAATCTTGAAAGCAGTTCTATTCTAAAAATAAAAAAGTAAGCTACTATAATATCATTCTAGCATGATACGTATTTATCCTTTTGAAAACAAAAAATGGATGCAATTATATGTTTTACAGTTCTGGGCCCAGTTGCACGACATTCTTGTAGGCTACAATAGTTGTAGGGACTTACAACTGCCGTAATTGTAGTGCTGTCATATTCAGACAACTATTGTAGCGCTACAAGAGTGTCATGCAACTGGACCCTAGGTATCGTTTCTCGAAGCTCTCGTATCTACTTCGATACCCTAAGCACTCTTGTAGTGATCTCTCATACATGGCAATCTAGGGCATGTTCCACAGAACAATTGTAGCGCTACGAGAGTTATAACTCCCGTACGTTAGCATGGAATTTCTAAGGAGTTACGACTTGTGGCACTACAATTGTTCCGTGGAACGGGGGCCAGGCACTTATGAGAGTGCTATGGTCTCATAGTGGGTATGACAGCTTCGACAAAAGATATATACACAGGATACTGAAATGTTGTTTTATTTCTTTTCAGTTTTGCACCATCATTTTCAAGGACTTTGTGTACACATGGTATAAGTAAGTCATTCATTTTAAGGATGAATTTAAAGATGTGCATGCTTCTCTCATAAATGTTTAAAAACTTAACAATAATACTTAATAGATCATTTTATCTAGATTAACCTGCTTTCTTACTGTTGGTTACTGAAAATGCCCTATGGACAAGGTTGGCATATGACAATGCTATTGTATCCACTACGATACCATAATGCTCTCGCTGATAGCTATGAGAGTGCTATTGTGTCTTACGTGCATGGCAGTTTCCTGCAGAAATTGCTGATTTATTTGTCCTGGGGTCTATTTATTTCACTTGACGAGGCTTGAGGCCTGCAACCCCCAGACCCCAGGCTCGTTTTCCACTGAAATCACAATAGGGCGTGTTAGTTGTGGTGAGATTACCTCTTCCGGGGGATAGCTAAACTATCTCGATATCGTCAAAACCATTGTGTATGCGCATCCTATTTTGGCCTGTAGAGGGAACCCAGTCAAAGATGGCCCTATCCATACATGCTGGAATCTGTATGTGGATACGTCTTGTTTTGTAAGAATGTAATTATTTATCCATACAAAAGAATGTATAGAGAGTACATTTATTTATCAGACATTATAATTTTACGTAAAAACGCAAATTATTTGACTGCAATAATTATTCTCTTCAGTTTTTGGCAGTCGAGATCACAGGCTCTTGTTAGTAGTAGACTGCTGGGTGACATTTTGATATATTAGTTTTTGAGTGATTTTTACTATCATTTATAGTATAGCTTTCCCTAAACTATTCTTTGTTTAATTTATTCAGAGATTTGAGCACAGATGAAGAATTTCCAGATGAACTCCGAACCAACATGAGATTTATAGCAGCAGTATTTCTCCGCAGAGCAAAGAAGGTACCCACATTTTGTTTATTTGTATTTGGGGGAATCTAATACAGTATTAGCAGAATGTAAGTGGTTCTCTCTTTGCCAATGGTTAATTCATCCATCTACATCTGTACAAAGAACTCAGTTTGATTCTAGTGTATGATCAACAACAAAAAATCATTTGATTGTTCGATTTTGACTGTTAGTTTGCAATGTACCTTATACTTGTACATACGTTACTGTTATCATTTTTCAGCTTGACCTGCCAAAGCTGATTATTACCAAGCTAGTGAAAGCTGCTATAGAACATCTTGACTGTTGTATTCAAGCAAAGCAACTGAGTAATTATGCCCTTCAATCATTCTACTGAAACATTCTGGTGATGTTACTCGTAATAACTGACTTACGATTGTATGATTATAACTCACTTACTATCCTAGATTGTATGATTTTATAGACTTGTATGGCGTGCAGGTTTCCTGCAACAGTAAGTGCTACAGGTTTTGTAGATTTGTGAAGTAACGAGCCATGATGAGAGGGAAATAGTCTTGAAAGTGGTTCAAACACTGCCAATTCAAAGAAAAGGCATTCAGATATCTGTTTTGTATTACTACGACTGACATAAGTAATTCATTTAAGGAATTACATCAATCAGAATTGACTTGATTTTTGGACTCGAAGGCAAGCCCATCCTATCATGATCGCATGAGAAAGGTAACTCCTGCGAACATTGATACTGGGCCCCCTCTCGCCAGAATCGATATCACGTGATCACATTCCATAATACATGAAGAGATTGACAGAAGTCATTCACATGCTATTGAGAGTAGTAATAGTTAGTTAATTTGGTCCTTAATGTCGCAGCAGGAATCTTTCACCCATATGCGACGATGAGAGTATAATAATAATAATAATAATAATAATAATAATAATAATATGTCCATTTATGTAGTGCCAAATTCTACACTAGGTAATCTCATAGCACTGACGTTAATAATTCTTTTGTTCATGATAGCATTATACAATGACAAAAATACTATAGTATACAAAAGTGGCTCTAAACAACAATTCAAACAACCAACCAACTAACATATGAGACTGTTTTTCAAGTATTACTAAGACATTGACAAACGCCATTCACATGCAGTTGAAAGTTGTTCTAATCCACAATTTAATCAGCTAATCAACCAACTCGCACACGAGACTGTGTCAAAGTATTACTGAGACATTTCCAAAGTTCATTCACATTTCTGTTTCTGCAGCGCCAGGTTCCACAGACATCCAACAGTCTGTGCTCGAGTACCTGGGTCAGGATGTACACTGTGCCATGTGGAGCCGGAAGGCAGAGATGGAATACCTACGCAGACTGGTGGAGAGCCTGTTTCCTTTCATCCTGCGACCCCAGGCACTACACTCCAAGTACGATCACGTGTCGTCATTCCGTGTGGGCCGGTTTAAGTGTAGTTGAAAATAGCCAAAAATAACAAATGTAGACATTATACATTTTAGTATCCTTTTTTCTTCATTCGTGATTTTTCTTTTCTTTCTAAATTTCATCGCGTATGGGTGAAATATTCCCGCTGCGACGTAAAGCACTATTTCAATCAATCTTTCTAAACTACATCGTCACATATGGGTGAAATATTCCCACATCAACGTAAAGCATTAAATCAGACGCACAATTGTAAATATACTATTTTCTGAAATATGACTGACACCAATGCTGAGTAGTTTAAATGGAATACAACTATTAATTTCTTTTCGTAGACTTAGCCAGTCATTTCAATGTGCATTATTCTCTCGTTCAGAGAGTCTACTGACGGGGGAAATAAGAAAAAATTAAAATAAGGAAATTTTAGGTATGCGTAATAGCAAACTGAAATAGCCGGATACGTGATAAACCTAGCTTAGGAATGTTAGCAGAACATACCTATAGGAAGGAGAAATGCTAAGGAAAATATGCATAAGGTTGAGCATGAGGTTTGGGGAATGTAAACAACCAAGATGGCGGCCCATATGTGTATGCGAGGTTTAGTCGCTAGGTAATGGTCGAGTATAATTTAGCGCAAATAACGGTTTTTAATATACGCATTTCTTTGCGGCAAATGTTGAATTATGTGTTTATATGATGTTATATTGATATTTAAAGGTCCTGTACTGGACAGAGCAAGAGTATGATACTCAGCTGTTGTAGACTCTCAAAACACGTCTTGTCTCCAAGACTTGGAAAAGGAAAAGAGGATGTAGTATTGGAACCGGGTGCGCATGTGCGGTACGCATGGCATTGTGGGATATGGGAATGTCTGAAGCTAAATTTAGAAATCTGGGATTTCCCCCGTCAGTAGACTCTCTGAACGAGAGAATAATGCACATTGAGATGACTGGTTAAGTTTACGAAAAGAAAAATAATAATATAAACGCATACATTTATTATAATGCGTACATTAATAATAATTTATACAGTTATAATACTTGTTTATTTAAAAAAATAATAATTAGGGTTTAGAGCGTCTTTCAAGATTTGTTCACTTATATCACAGCTTGTCAGTTTATGGCAGGAGGAAACCCACAACATCGCTGAATGTTGCAGAAACCTGTGAGCACCAGCTGATACTGACAAGACCAAGGATGATAACTGCATTGCCACTCTACAGACAGTGCATACTATCAATATCGCGTCAGAAAGGTAACTTCCGCGAACATAGAGACCGGGCCCCCAGGGCGGGATTTGAACCTGGAACCAGTGGCTAAGCTATGTTAATCATAACAATGAGTACATTAATAATAATAATAAGTTTAATGGCAGGTTAATATATCAACACTCGTCGATGAAAGTTATTAAATACTTGGGTCAATCTACAGCATGACATCACAATGGTAGAACAATCAAATAAACAATCAAATAAACCAAGAATTGGGTCAAACGTTTTTTCAGCTGTATTCCATGGTTTATTCCAATAAATGCTGAATATTTAGAATAACCCACTTGATAAGAACGATTACGGAAAATATTTCCCTTGTGAAATTAATGTTCAAAGTTCTTCTCTGAAGCTCAAGACTATGAATATTAATTTCATTCCAGACATATTTTCAATAATCACTCGTATCACGTGGGATATTCTCTAATTATTAATCAGTCTATATATCCCTCACTTTTTTCCTTTCGTCAGAGAAAAGATGTCAGATTCTTGAGTGTGAGTCTGCCAGGTTGCAGACACGATTTTCTCCTAAAAGCAAAATATGAATACATTACTTTACATTATTTCTTGCAAATGTTCTCAATGGGAATCTTGCGCACCGATTAATGTTTGGCTGATAATTAAATATATTTTAAATGAAAGGAAACGTAAAATTATGTGGATTCAAATTGAAGTAGATGGTTTAATGTACACATTGACTGAATTAGTGGTTTTTGTTGCAGAGGGAATATTTCACCCATACATGATGTCTTTCATGTATACATAAGAATAAAACATGAATAAAACTTTTTCAAACTAACCAAATTCTTTCAAGAATGATACCCAGGAACTTGTGTTTTTTTTGGTGTGTTTTTGATTAATTGGGGTTTAGAGTCGCTTTCAAGATTCTTTCACTTATATCACGACTTGTCAGTTTAGGGCAGGAGGAAACCC
>JAUTBT010069025.1:0-13903 GCA_032361225.1 Lepetodrilus schrolli
TGTGTGTGTGTGTGTGTGTGTGTGTGTGTGTGTGTGTGTGTGTGTGTATGTGTGTGTGTGTGTGTGTGTGTGTGTGTTCCTCAAAAGAATGTAATACTGTATACATTTCAATTGTTTTAATGATCCACTTTCTCATTTAACATGTTTCTGTAAATACATATAACAAATGTCAATGTTTGCCACAAATTTGTCACTGAAATTAAAGATAGTATTTAGAAAGGTTATTTGCATATGTTATAGTTTGTTTTAATGAACACCTGTTTGGACTTAGTTAAGCTGAAATCTAACAAACATTCTTCAATTTTCCACAGTGTAAAAAATATAATAATATACAGAATAATAAAATTAATTTTGGTATCTTGCAGTCTACCCATGTTGGGTTTGGTGTGCTACAAGGCTCGGTGCTGGGTCCTCTTACATTCAATAAATATGTCGTAATATTATCAATAGGAAACATTGTGAGAAACGATGCATTGCAGTTTCAACGAGAATGTATATACTGATGACAACCAGGGGATCGTTTCTCGAAACTCTCATAATGGCTTGATAAACAAAATTACATGTAAGTTAATGTTTTGAGAACAGAAACTTTGCACAACCACAACGAAACTATATTTACTCATACATGAACGGAAGAATATGATGGAATGGACTACCAGCCTCCAGTAAAGACAGCATGCAGTATGACTACTCAGGGAATGTATTTTTATTCGACATTTCCCAATAGCGTATTTGAGCAGTTAGTCTGGATATTTGCGCTGATCGATATATAGCTAGCTAGCTAGCTAGGTGGGTGGATAGATAGATATAGATTTATGATTCATGTAGATAGATAGATAGATAGATAGATAGATAGATAGATATATAGATACATTAGTAAAATTGAATATACATGTACATGTATGTAGGAAACATTAAATTATAAATTATTATACCATCATAATTATATGGTAAACAATACATTACTTTCATTTGAAACTATAGTAAAATGCATCTCATATCGCTTTTAGTTCATCGTGTGGGTTTTAGTAACGCGCACTTCTATATTAAACTGGTCCTCTCTTCCTGCGCTATCCAATATCAATATCATCAGAAGCCCAGTCTACCGGTGTCGAGGATCTACTGCTCCGCCACGATCTATTGTTGTTTATGGTGGCTTCGTTGGGAAAATTAATTGGCATCAGATACAAAGTAGTCTGCAGACAGTCTCCAGCTATATTCCAAGCACTAGTTTCTACGTACAAAATGCCTCCAAAAAGAAAGATGGTAAAGTAATACTAATATCCATGTAAACTGCACGAATATCGAATCGAAATAATCCTTGGCAAACATGTCGGTGTTTATAAATTTTATCTCCGTATTTTCTCTTCATCCGGAAAAAAATACAACATAATGAAGAAATAAATCTTGTCTTGAAATCACAGGCATCAGCTTTGTGACGTCGAGTTGAATACTAATTCAATTTAATACTAATCTAGCTGCAGTTCTGTAGCTAAAAAGTGCCCCTGCCCCGTTTACTATTTTGCTATTTATATGGCACGTGCAACAGTAAACGGGGCACTTGTTAGCTACAGAACTACAGCTAATAGATCTACTAATCTCGCTAATAATAGTATTATATTTTTTTTCTAAGAATTAGTTTATTATTGGATTAGTTTGTTATTATTTTGGTTTAATTATTAATACCATCCGGATACCGGTTTTCGAACAGTCATGTTTCTTTGTGTGTAACAGATTTACCACATCGTAACAAAATAGAGTCAAGCTTTGCATTTCCGTACACTTTTGGCCGATCTGCTCGCTTGATGTTGCGGGTAATGTCTAACAGCATTGACAGGTCTCGCAATGCATTATAGGATTATTCATTACTGTAATATAGTGAATAAAACATGAAACTATTCTTGTTTAATAGATATTATAAAAAAATAGCAGGATGACTCGAGTTTGATAATTCCGCACAGACACCATCGTATTCCGTACACATTATATATAGTAGCAAATGAAATATATAAAAAAATTAGCAAGATGCCTCAAGTTCAATAATTTCACACAGACACCATCGTATTCCGTACACATAGCGGCAAATGAAATATATAGTTCGCCAATGCAGAATGTTTTTTGAGAATCCTGATCTTGATGACGTTGGTTTAGACTTGCCATGTACTGTAGCACCGTCGATAAATAACATCATATTTGTAGCTCTTACTGTATTGGCATTTCTTCCAGCATGATACATGTATGTCAAAGTCAATGTTCGTTAATTTGAATTAAATCAAAAGCCTTGAATACTCGCAAAAACAATCACATTGTCATAATAAATGTATCAATATATATCTGTTAATAAATGTCTTGTATTTCAGTAAATCTTGTATTAGTCTTTCGGTGCAGCCTCATAATATATTTTTAAATATGGAAGCCACCAGCGACTTGGTTCCATCTCAACTAGTATCCGTCCATGAAAAAGTAAATTTTTTTCATAGGTTGGTCAAATCACTTTTATTTACGTTTGTTTTTCAGTGTACATTTCCTTATTCATATTATTTATGCATTATTTAGAGTGCATGGATATTGCTCGATATTAATTGTGTGCAAATAGTACGCATTGGATCCCATTTGGAAATTGGATTTTGAATTTGCATCGAAAAACAAGTGGCAAGTATTATACCGGATACCATCACAGATTGATTCACTAACAGTTTAGTTTCAACCCTACTTATACCGTATACAGCTCCAGATTCCTCTAGCCTTCCCTGCTGGCCATAGCCTACATTTTGATTACATGAATGGATACGGGCTATTACTATAATAGTGTTTTCAAACTAACAAATCATTCAAGAACACGTTAATATTGATGTGAAGAGATAAGAAAGAGTCATTTTTGTTGGGGTAAAAAAAACATGACACTTTTTTTTTTTTATATATAGTTTGCCCTTTAGCCTTCCCCTGACCATACACGTATAAATAGTAGCTTATACATACAAGCTACTCTACATACAAAACACATAAATGTTGAAAGTTTATCTGTATTTAAGACTATTAATAGTAGTTTTTGTTCAGCGAAAACCCAGTTCTGCAATTCTAGCAAAATTAAGTGAAGACCATCTCTATAAATCATGATTAACAGAACTGTCCTATTTTTCTTTATTAGTCTATGTACTATTAATACGCTTTGAAAACTGGCTACCTGAGGATATAAACCCCATTCAGTTTTTAACAAGCCCTGTTTTTGAATGGCCATTTTGTCCAGAATTTGATATGTTATTATGTTTATAACTTAACCAGAGGTGGGACGTTGTCAGAGGTGGGGCGTTGTCAGAGGTGGGACGTTGTCAGTGCTGCCAACTTGAAGTAAGTTAGCATCTTTACAAACATACTCTGGCAACATTGGTATCACTCCCAACAATACTTTCTACTATTTACATATAGTGTGTAGTGAGTTATACTATCAGAGGCTGTTAGGGCGGGTGGTAGTGCATTATATGTTGGACTTCAGAGCCAAAGGTTCCATGTTCAAATCCTGACCCGGGAGCCCGGCATCAATGTTCGCGAAAGTTACCTTTCTGACACGATATTGATAGGATGCGCTGTTTGTGGAGTGGCAATGCAGTTATCATCCTTGGTCTTGTAAGTACCAGCTGATGCTCGCAGGTTTACTGCAAGATTCAGTGCTACGGATGTTGCAGGTTTCCTCCTAAACATAAACAAAAAATGTCCTGTGCTCATGAGAAAAGTCATCTGTTTTTAAATACAATTAATCACACTTGTTGATCAGCTAAAACCCTGTTACCCCGGTATATCAGGAAAGGACTGAAATTGTGAACCAGTCAGGTGTTTGAAAACAAGTGACTTGCTTCAGAGGATTGGAAGTTGGTTGCTACTTCAATTTAGGTCGCAAGTTTTATCAAGGATTGATTTACCCTTCAGGACTGTTTTCTTGTGGCATAAATGTGTGATAAAAAGGTAGGAACAACAATTTTAGACTTTATTTTATTAATTATGTACAATGAATGAGATCTATGTTTATCTGTTCGAAAACTGGGTACCAGAGGATAATTATACCTTGTGACACTTTCTGGAAATGGACCATCATTATAAATCTTGAAATACAGCTAAATGGAACCCGCTGTACTTGCGGGAAGTGCTGCCTGCTTTGGTTACTGATTATTGTGTCGATTGGAGACACCAATGGTAGGGAACTCTTTTCGGATTTTTGAACGAATGGAAACTTGATTGGGCCATATTTCTTATTGTAAAAAATTGGATTTCTTAATCTTTTTCTCTTGTAGAATAGTCTAAAAAGAAAAGACGTGGTTAGCGGTTATTAAGGATGGTATGACGATTCAGAAGGCTGCCAGCAAGTTCTGCATTCCTAGATCAACTCTGTACGATCGTTTCACTGGGAGTCTTGGCATAGATTGTAACAAATCGGGGTCAGACCCTTTGCTTACTCACGAAGAAGAGGCCAAAATTGTGCAACATGTCCAGATCATGGAAGCCTCTAGATATGCATGTACAAGAAAAGATATGAACGTTGCAACGGATCTTGCAGCATGCTCAGGGAAGAGACATAAAGCTGACAGGCCGACGTCGTTGTGTTGGTTTTACGGTTTCCATGAAGATACAAAATCATCGGTCCAAGGATCGTCGGAGAGCACACACAACATCTGATGAAACTGTCGTATTACTACTCTCACTTGGAAACAATCTTGGACGACAACGGTCTGAAAGTAGTCTACAACTTGGATGATAAAAGGATAATTGAGAACCGCAAGTTGTTAAGTCTACGGTGGAGATGTCACTGTCAGAACGAACACCACCACAGTGATAGATGTGGCAATGTCATTGGAAATATCATCCCTCCATATTTCATGTATGCGTGATGAACTTCTGGATGGTGGTGTGCCAGGCACCGACGAAACTGTCGGTGATTCTGGTTGCTCTAATAGCCAAATTTGCAAGAAGTATCTTTCATAACACTTCATCAAATACTGTACCCACCCGACGGCAGAAAAGCCTGTTCTGGTCGTCTATGATGGCCACAAGACTAATGTTTCCGTATCCATCAGTGAATGGGCACAAGACAGTCATGTCATACTGTTTATGCTGCCTGCTCACACTTCACAATTACTACAACTGATGGATATTGATTGCTTTGGGCCATTTGACAAGGAATACAGCAAGTTGGAGAGCAAATTCATGCGTGAAAACAGAACAAAGAGAATCAACAAGCACTCCATTTGTCATTTTGGCGGTCAAGCTTATTCAACGGCACTGACGCCAATAAATCTACATACTTTTTTCACAAAGTGCCGGATTTTCCATTTAACAGCAATGCCGTGAACAAATCACACTTTGTAGCAGCACAAAACTTCAGGAATTCCAAAAATAAGGCAAGTCACATTTGATGCATAATGTGTTCTGGCCCTAGACCTGCTAACTCCAATGGTCCTATATGCACCAACCAGGCTTGAAGGTAACAAATCGGTCATATTTAGCACCAATATTTGAGGGTGTTGAAATTGGTTGCGATTGTAACAACACTTGGTCATGAGTGTAACAACACTTGGTCATGAGTGTAATAACACTTGGTCATGAGTGTAACAACACTTGGTCATGAGTGTAACGACACTTGGTCATGAGTGTAACAACACTTGGTCATGAATGTAACAACGCATTTCTCACTTAAGACCTAACTTGTAAATGGCCACCAAATAATAAACTTTATATTTGTGACCTTGAGGGCCATTTGGAGACTTGTTTCAAAGATATTAATGTGACAAAATCTGATATTCTAGTCGGACCCACCTATCCTAGCTTGAAATTCCTCTAGCCTTCCCTGCTGACAATAAGCAATTTAATATATGGGCTTCGCCTGACCAGTACATATAACAAGGCATCGTGTATGGGTGAAATATTCCCGCTGCAACGTTAAGCACCAAATTTTAACCCGTTACCTAATTTATAGTGGGACCTCGCTACGTAAAGCCTGGTGACGTCGTAGGGCTTACTTCTTGCAGTATTTCTGTAGCGCTGTCATTTTAAACACTTGCACACGTATTACGTATAAATAACGTTATCAGCACCCTAGTAGCTGCACCAAATTTATCTCATGCAAATACAAAAGGGCAAGTAGTGAACTGATCTATCAGTCACTAGTCCTTAATGGAGGTGAAAAATTCAACTGATCTATCAGTTACTGGGCTTAAAGGGGGTGAAATTTTCTACTGATCTATCATCAGGCCTTAAAGGGTTAATGCACCTGTATGCAACCAATTTGTATCCTACCTTCGATCTTAAGTGACTCAAAAACAAAATTCTTATTGTAAATACCTAAAGAACTGATGATCCTACACCACGTACAGTGATTTATTTCCTTCCAAATTATCTGTTGTTGATAAATCAGCTCATTTTCCGGGCATTCAGTTTGTATTAATTGCTGGTGAGCTGGAGTGTGTGACCATTCAACCTCATCTCTCAACCATCTGACCAAGGACCAATCACAGCATACTCTTCTAACCACGTGACTAACATACAGGGAAATCCCCATGAATAGGCACCATTTTCAAAACAATCGATTATTTATCATCAAACGGTAAAAGGAATTATTTCAATGGGTTTGTGTGGCATTCATGCTTGAAAGTGCGGAATCCTGCAAATATAACATATAACATATGACCAGTAATCAAAATAGGCATCACGTTATTTGGCTACATCTGTTTGAGTCACTTTACGGTTAAAAAATGCAGTGTTTGCTAGCGTAGACAACAAGAACAGTGTGTTTCTTATATTTGTCACATGCTTACATCATACACACGTGCTTACATCGTACACACGTTGACACTGGACACAGTTTAAGTTGTGTATGAGTTGTACACACTCATTCTGAATATTTTCTGCCTTGTCATAATGATGCAGTAGAGTTGATCTAAATGTGAACTTCAATTTAGCTCGCACGTTATCAAGCATTGTTTTTTCCATGTGGGACACATTTTCTTTTTCATGGGAGCAATGCGTAGTTCAAAGCTAGGAGCAACAAGTTTAGATTGTACTTTAATTATTTCAATAAATAATTACAATTTATACATATCTGTTCGAAAAGATGATAGCTGAGCCTTCTATTGTTATTAATATTTACGTTGCCTTTAGCATGTAGCATAAATCGGTTTCTTTCCTTGCTTTTCTTAACCCTCTCCCTGCTGGATTAGATATAGGTACACTCTCTAGGGCATCTCCGGTTGCCTACAGCATGGAGAGAGTTAAGAAGAGAATAGATCCTACACGACACATTTCAATATATTTTTGCAGGTGATTTCATACCAGTAACTATTTTGAGCTGTGTATATATATGTAGAGTCTACGTTGTATGTGTTAATATAATGATCATGATATTAAAAATAAATATAGTTTACCGCATTATGACCAGATATGTGATGTCATTGATGCCATGTGCTTTTGTGAAAAGTCGTCTGATTTCATTTTATGAACCAATGAACTGACTTTGCTTCAGAGGAACGGAAGTCAGTAGCCATCTCAATTTAGGTGACAAGTTTTTTCAAGCATTGCTTTTTCATTCAGGACTTTTCTCATGCAATGAATGCGTAATTAAAAGGTAGGAACAACAGTTTTCGGTTTTGTTTTAATTGTTATGCGAAGTAAATATAATATACACTTATCTGTTCGAAAACCGGGTACCCAAGGTTAATTATACCTTTCTGGAAATGCACCATCATTATGAATAATAAAATACACCTAAACAGAACCTCCTGTATTGTCTGATTATTGTGTTGATCAATTACCTCAATGGTAGGGAACTCTTGTCAGATTTATAAAAAGTTATGGACGATTTATGCCCATTTCTTATTGTAAAATTCTAACATTATGGAGTTTGGAATTTCTTAATATATATTTTTTCTTGTAGAATATTCCACTGCCTAAAAGGAAAAGATACCGACCTTACTCTGAGCAGACACTAAAACTGGCGTGGTCAGCGGTTATTAAGGATGGTATGACGATCGGGAAATCAGCCAGAATGTTCTGCGTTCCTAAATCGACTCTGATAGATCGGTGCAGTGGGAAGGTAGACATAGATTGTACAAAACCTGGGCCAGACCCTTTGCTTACCCACGAGGAAGAGGCTAAAATTGTTCAGCATGTCCAGAGCCTGGAAGCATCTGGATATGCTTGTACAAGAAAAGATGTCATGAACATTGCAACAGATCTTGCAGTCTGCTCAGGGAAGAGACATGAAGCCGACAGGCCAATGTCGTTGCATTGGTATTACGGTTTCCTGAAGAGATTTCCACACATGCAGGTTGAGAATCCTCGGTCCAAGGATCGTCGGAGAGCCCACGCAACATCCGAGGAAATGATTTCAAATCACTACTCTCATTTGGAAACAATCTTGGATGACAACGGTCTGAAATGTAGTCCTGAACGGATCTACAACTTGGATGAAAAGAGTATAATTGAGAACCGCAAGTTGTTAAGTGCCGTTGTCTACAGTGGAGATGTCACTGTCAGAACAAACACCACCACAGTGATTGGATGTGGCAATGCGATTGGAAGTATCATCCCTCCATATTTCATTTTCACAGGACAACGTATGCGTGATGAACTTCTGGATGGTGGTGTGCCAGGCACCGAGGGAACTGTCAGCGATTCTGGTTTCTCTAACAGCCAAATTTACAAGAAGTATCTTTCAGAACACTTCATAAAATACTGTACCCACCCGACGGCAGAAAAGCCTGTTCTGGTCGTCTATGATGGCCACAAGACTAATGTTTCCGTATCCATCAGTGAATGGGCACAAGACAGTCATGTCATACTGTTTATGCTGCCTGCTCACACTTCACAATTACTACAACTGATGGATATTGATTGCTTTGGGCCATTTGACAAGGAATACAGCAAGTTGGAGAGCAAATTCATGCGTGAAAACAGAACAAAGAGAATCAACAAGCACTCCATTTGTCATTTAGGCGGTCAAGCTTATTCAACGGCACTGACGCCAATAAATCTACATACTTTTTTCAGAAAGTGCGGGATTTTTCCATTTAACAGCAATGCCGTGAACAAATCACACTTTGTAGCAACACAAATCTTCAACAGTTCCAAAGATAAGGCAAGTCACGTTTGATGAATCGTATGTTACGGATCTAAATGTAAACAGTTTTGGTCCTGGTCCACAGAATGATTGTAGTGCTAGGAGGGTTGTAACTTGTTCATACGTCAACACAGAGTTACGACTCTCTCAGCGTTACAATCATTCTGTACAATTGTGGCCTAATCGTTGCGTATGAAATATACCCATTGCGACATAATGCACTAATTCATTCATGTGGTGACCAGTCCTACATGTAACAAATCAGTCCTAACAATTCAGTCCTACATGTAACAAATCAGTCCTTATATGTTACAAGCACAAACTTTGAGGGTTTGAGGTTGTTATTTTTAGGACCATTGTTACATTTTGGTCAGTATATGATCTCGCAGGGTTAATGCAACATTCAGTGCTACTGGTGTTGCGGGTTTCCTTCTGACGTAAACTGACAAGCCGTGATATAAGTGAAAGAATCTTGAAAGGGGTTCTAAACCCGAATTTTAAAAAAAGGAGTGTTATTATATAGTGTACCCAATGTAATCTAGTCAAAACGCAGATTTTATTTGACTTCTCAACTGCTCAAAATTCACATAACTAAATCATCTAAAGTATTAAAATGGTGAGATCATTTTAGCATAGGTCGAAGGTCAATAACAGGGTTACATATTCTGATACAACTATCTTTCCCTGACCAATGTGATTTTTTATTTTTTTTACAAATTTAGAAAGAATATGTTTTCCTAATTAATTACTCCTGATGTCAGTTTTATGTACAAATTCCTCCCAGTGTGTCATCCCAAATGTTTTCACAATAAAATGGCAGTCTGCAAAATAGTTACCAGCATTACAGCATCATAGTTACCATGGTAGATCTTGTTTTCATATTTTTACTTAGTATTATTATGTCGACATTCCACAATGTCGACACTGGACACACTTTAAGTCTTGTACTCCTGTATGAGTTGTCCTAATACATTCAGAATTTATACGCCTTTGCCATAATGAAAAGGATGACCAGTTATCCAAATTACCGTATGTGATGATTCTAGCAATTTGATTGGTTGAGAGGTGTCCTGGAAAAATTCATACACCGCGTTTTGTCCGTAGTTAAAAGTTGTGACCTCTTGATCACTGTGACGTCATGGTGGCCACCCTCGACTTGGTATGTTAGAAAGAAATTCTGCATGAACATTATTGAATATTAAAAGTATCTATATCTATTGCAATGTCGGAGAAATTCGTTACCAGCATGATTTCAATACGGGAAATTTGAATGTGCAACAGTTGATCTGAATGTGCAAATTTGCTTGTAATTCCACCACCTTGGGTTAAATTTGTTTTATACTAAATTTGAAAGTTTTACTGCTCCATTGCGAGATTTCTGGCGAGAACTGAACACCTTACATTGCTTAGGCTTTTCAGGAAATTCCTGTAATTGCAAGGCAGTCGGGTATTGGAAAACAAGTGGCGTTGCTTCAAAGGAATGGAAGTTCGACCAACTTCAATTTAGGTTACATGTTTTCCGTGGATTGTTTTTTCATTTTCATTTTATATTCATGGGATAAATGCTTAGTTAAAAGGTAGGAAAAATTATCTTAAGTTTCGCTTTCTTGGGGAAAAATGATCTTAGGTTTTGCTTTCTTAATTTCACTAAGTGAATAAGATCAATGCTCGTATGTATCTATATGTACCCAAGGATCCCTTTTACCTAACTTTCAGCATGTACTATAACAGACATGGCAATTTTTCTTTGATTATCATGTAAATCTGCTGATTTATTTGTCCAGGAGTCCCATTTATTTGCATCGGATATGACTTGGGACCCTGGGCTTGTTTTCTGCTGAAATCACAAATATCTGTTGCAATGCCTGACATAAATGACATTGCGTTGATAAAGAAGATGCTCCTGTAGACACGATGGAATCCAATTCAATTACCTCTTCATTTAAATGTTATCTTCTGACTGTTCATCTTCCATATAACTCAAATGGAAGATGGCCTCTTTTTTTCCAGAACTTCCATTTTTGGAAGAGCAAAATCACAGGTGCCTCTGATAAACAAACAAACTGGAAAAGAGCTCATATATATATATATATATATATATATAACATAATTTTGGAGAATTTAATCACTGTTCATGCATGGTGTAATAATATTATCATCATTACTTTTTATATAATTGAAGATTTCCGGTAAAAATATAATACCAATCAGTAGAATTGATGTGCTGTCGGCACCAGCCGATGGTTGTAGGTTTACTGCAACATTCAGCACTACAGATGTTGCAAGTTTCCTCCTGCCCTAAACTGACACGCCGTCATACAAGTCACAGAATATCGAAACCCCAATTTGATTATGGTTAATCAAAGTCTGTTATTTTGTAATTTAAACCTGATTTAACTGTTGTAACCATTCCATAAACAGATATATTGCTGATATGTGCATGGAAATGAAGTGTTATCTTCTACATTAATTCAACATTATTGCTGATTGGTTGGTTTCAGAAGATTTGTAATTCCATTGGTCAATCTTACCAATTATGATGTCATGTAATGACAAGTAACAATGGTACTAAAATTTACAAGAGAGGTGATATTGACTGATTTACAAGAGAGGTGGTATTGACTTATTTAAATACGATTATCTTAATTAAATTAATAATACATTACTTGCGACTCAGAATTACTGATTATCTTGTCCCTTCTTGTTAATGTTTCAGGACTTACAACATTAATTTCACTGGGGGAAAGATAATCAGCAAATCTTTGTAGCTGTGAGTTATTGCTTAGCAAACATATATCAATATTATGTTAACATACTACTGGTGTTGATGGTATTTCAATGATGCATTTAGATCCGGTGTTAGCTCAATAGTAGAATGTTTGGACTTGGACTGGGTTTAAATCCTGTCCCAGATCAAAGTTTGCGAAAGTTACCTTTCTGATACGATCATGATAGGATGCACTGTCTGTACCGTGGCAATGCATTTACCGCTATGAATGTGGCAGGGTTCCTTCTGCCCTAAATGGACAATTCGTGATATTATTGAAAGAATCTTGAAAGCGGGTCTAAACCCCAATTAAGAAAAAAAATAAAAAAACCCGCAAAGCAAAGGAACAAATGCCTGACTAAGTTAATGTAGAACCCTGATGTTAACATGGTATTGGTATTGATGGTATTTCAATGATACATTCTGTTATATACTATAATACTAGTATATTCATATATTTTCAGGCGGGTGAAGTCAGTGAGAAGGTACTCGATGACGTCACAGCTGATGGAGCGGTGAGTATTATCATGTAGTCACGCTGAGAACAATAATGAGATTGTTGATTTTTTAGAGTATTCGCCACATTTGGGTGAAATATTCCCACTGAATTAAAGCAGTACTTCAAATGAAATGTTTTTTGTTAGTGTGACTGCTACGACGAAATGAAATTTAGGATGTTTTTTCTAGTTATCTTTAGTTAACGCAGCTTTAAACTGACACAGAATAACGTCTGGTCTGGTAGCCCACCCCAGGTTTGGTAGAGCTCACCCCCAGTTTGAGAGAGCTCTTGTCTGGTTTATGAGCTCACCCCGGGTTTGAGAGAGCTCTTGTCTGGTTTATGAGCTCAACCCAGGTTTGAGAGAGCTCTTGTCTGGTTTATGAGCTCACCCCCAGTTTGGGAGAGCTCTTGTCTGGTTTATGAGCTCACCCCCAGTTTGAGAGAGCTCTTGTCTGGTTTATGAGCTCACCCCCAGTTTGAGAGCTCTTGTCTGGTTTATGAGCTCACCCCAGGTTTGAGAGAGCTCTTGTCTGGTTTATGAGCTCACCCCAGGTTTGATAGAGCTAACACCAGGTTTAGGAAGCTCACCTCAGGTTTGATGAGCTCACCCCCAGTTTGGGAGAACTCACCACAACTAATGTATACAAATAACCTTACTGGTGATTTTTTTGAGTAATATTGATCCCAATTGTTCGTTATTATTATAAACCAGGGGTCAATATGGTGACCTCCCAAAACAAAACTCCTCCAAGAATCTCAGTACAGCTAGCATTCGTCATGTTAGTTGGGGTCCATTGAGGATTTATATACTAATAACTGTAAAGTATTTCAGTTTGCATCCCATCATGAAACTTTTGATTTACCTTTAATTTACCTTACCTTCAAATTCCTCCTCATATGGGGTTTTGTTGTTTGTATTATTTTACTTGCTACGTTAATTGTTTTGTCTTGGAGCAATATTGAAATTGCTTTTAACTTCAAGGTAGATGAATTAACCAAAAGGAAATTTTGAACACCGAATAATTTATGTCACCCAATTATGAAATGATGATGTCAAGATTTGTCTTTAGCTGTAATTTCTGATTGACATGTGTAATGGCAGACATTTTATTTTGTCATGTGGGATTTCATTTTCAGGAATTGCCGACGAAGAAAGGAAAGAAGGCTAACGCCAA
Source organism: Lepetodrilus schrolli (assembly GCA_032361225.1). Classification (NCBI taxonomy): domain Eukaryota; kingdom Metazoa; phylum Mollusca; class Gastropoda; order Lepetellida; family Lepetodrilidae; genus Lepetodrilus; species Lepetodrilus schrolli. Next base: position 13,545 of record JAUTBT010069025.1, read on the forward strand.
AGTCACAGAGGTACATTGAGCAGTATCACAGATAGTGTGTGCGTGCGTGTGTGTGTGTGCTGTGCGTCTCTATCGCCAATACTTGTCATATTCTTATTTCGATATCGGAATATATGTTTCACAGGAATCAATTAACCATTATTTCTCTATCAGTCCACCCCAATGTGCGTGACAAAAACATGCCTACAGAGAATTCAAAATATTTGTAAACATGTAGATAAACCATGGTAATCACTGTAGTGACACTTCGTGGAAGTTACCTTTCTGATGCGATATTGATAGGATTGGTTGGTTGGTTGATTTGGGGTTTAAAGCCACTTTCAAGATTTTTTCACTCACATCATGGCTTGCATGCATAT
>JAUTBT010069036.1:0-13900 GCA_032361225.1 Lepetodrilus schrolli
TATTTGTGTGTGTGTCAATCTTTCCCAAAATTTCTAAATTAAAAAAGAAGAGATATGGGCGTGACATAATTTCCCATGATAGAAATCTCCGACAAACATTATATCGTACATGTAGAAAGGAAACCATTGTGCAGGTATCCATTCTGTATTCAGATATTAATATGAAATACACTGCCACTGACTATATATATCGTCCGTTGAAATGCATAAGGCATAGCGTGTGGCAAAGCTTGACTGACATTTCGAGGGGGCGATAGGAGTGGAAGTATACTTGATGACTGGCGACAGGTACAAGTGTACTAACCGTGGCTGTCATTGGCATTTTCAGATGTGCCAGATGAGATGGGGTGTTTCCATCCTTGTCTTGTGCGTTGATATCAGCATCTATTAAATCATAAAACTCATCTTTAGTAGCGAATATGATGTCTAGTATTTTTTGGTAATATATTCCACGTAAAATGTAATAGGTTTTCAAAGGTGAAGGCAGATATTTCACTGGTCTGAAAACTATGTTATAATATACGTATTCTATATGTCTTAAAGCATGTTCTTATTTAGTTTCAGCATAATATAATATCTTCATGATTTATTTAGTTTGTTAAGTTAAATAGTGTTCGCTCCGTTTATATTATTGTTATTATTTTTATTGTTATTAGTAGTAGTAGTGTAGTAGTAGTGTAGTAGTAGTAGTAGTAGTGTAGTAGTAGTGTAGTAGTAGTAGTAGTGTAGTAGTAGTAGTAGTAGTAGTAGTAGTAGTAGTAGTAGTAGTAGTGCTATTGTTGCTGTTTACCTTCGCATATGAGAATGTCAATCATTGGCATTGAACGTTTGAGGACAGCCAGATGAAGAGGTGTCTTTCCCTCTTGGTCAGTAGCATCCACTTTGGCATCCTGCGAGTTGAAACGGGGTATGTGGGGTGTGGGTGGTGTAAGGATGAATTAGATGTCTATGATTAATAAACGCTTTCACTTTAAAGTGTAAATATCCACCAAGTCATGTGCATATACCAATAACAAGTCATATCATTGTAAATAGTTTCCAGTGTCCGAATGCCGAATTGAGCAAAATAAATCAACGTCCAATTCAATTTGACCAAGTATTTTCATCCATTTTGATTCGTAACAATAATGTTATGAAAACACATATTCATCTGTGAATCTGTTTCAATATGTATTTATCTCACCCATGCATATTCGTCATAAAATATGTGTATCCATTTTTAGTTCACACATCTTTACTGTCGCAGTAAAGTTATAAGTATTACCTCGTCAGTACCAGCCGGTGATCGCAGGTTTACTGCAACACTCAGCGCTGTCATTGTTGAAAGTTTAAATCTGCCGTTAACTGGCAGTGGTTCTAATATAAGCCCCTGCTTCAAAGCAAACCAATATAGAACATACCTTCTTGAGGAGGATATTCGCAATGTGCATAAACCCATTGATAGCAGCGATGTGAAGTGGTGTGAAGCTGCCGATCTTTGTTCGCGAATTGACACAGGCAGGGCAACGGTTCAGTATGCCTTCAATAAGTCTAAAATAACAAAGAGTGAGTGAATGAGTGCTTAACGTCTCTATTGGAATAGTTCACCAATTTACCATGATTAAAACAATACTTAATAAATGATGAAATAAACATGTCAAAAACAAATACAATACATGCACTGCCACCTCTTTTCCCAAATATTATTTTCATTGTTTAATATGAATTTTTGTTTTATTAATTTTATTTAAATCAGAACTTAATATAATTACATTAACCTCTAAAACAGGTATATACTACACCATTATATTATGGCATTTATAAGTTTAAATAAAAATAATGTTTTTTCTATATTTATACCCAGTGGCTATTATCCAATAGGCAAGAATCGAACAGAAGAGGTCTTCTAAATACACTATGCATGTACCTCTCCTTGTTTAACATGACAGCTAGATGCAAGGCATTCATGCCTTGGGCATTCTGTATGTTCAAGTTTATGCCCTTGTGAGACAAGAATCGTGTCGCCATAGCTTCACTACAATTAGTGAGGACGTCGTGGAATGGAGAATCGCCGTCTTCATCCTGAATAAAATTCGAGAGGTGAAATACTTGTAGGAATGGAAAACTGGGTTTTCCCGCTAATTTACCAGATAATGCTGGCTTTTCGGGACCTACCGCCACCTCCAAATAGCATTGCCATATCTCCTCACCACCATCTCAAAGATAATTAAAATTAGCTTTCATGATTAAAATACACTAATTAATGGGAACAACTTTAGCAGACTAAATGTGATATTATATGCAATTATATACTATGTACAATATTTGTATCACATTTTAGCATATCTACAATACCTGGAATACAAATACTTGCATTGTTTATAATATGTCGTAGAATAGACAAAGTGAACATTAACTTTTCGATAATAAGAATGTTTATATTTAAATTGTGCCAAATCCACGGTCTAAAGCATATTAATAGCGCAACATTAGCACAGCAAAAGCAACTTCGCCTGCAAACGACATATCGAAATACCAGCATGCTCATAATTAACTGAAGACATTCGAAATAGTTAAACAGTAAGTATCTAACGAAAAACATACAAGATATGGTTAATACTCGAAAATGCATAAATCGGTTTTAATTCCACACCTGAGTATTGATGTTGCAGCCAGACTTCAGCATAACTATGACCACCGCGTCTGACTGCAGGTTTACAGCCATATGAATTCCAGTTAATCCTTTCTTGTTCTTCAAATCTTGTTTAGCTCCGCGAGCAAGCAGGTATTCAACAATATCGAGGTTGTTCCTATTAACACAAATGTAAGTATTAATAGGGTAATTATAAAGTAAGAAATGACCCTGAGAATACGAATTCAAGCCGCGACATTAGTGAAATAATATTGAAAAAGGTTTTATTAAACTCCAATCAACAGCTGATCAACCAACTATCGGTTACTAATATTCATTAAACTCATAAATACGAGGTGATTTATTTCTTGAACGTACAATCGGCTTAGTCCTATTCAACCGCATTCCTGACAATTACGTTCGAATATTTTATTTTTTTTACATTTTGGGGAGACTTGCCACAAACAAAATTGTTAAAAAAAAAGAAGAAATATATATAATAGATAAAACAAACAAATGGCAATAACGTGATTGACAGAACAAAGACAAGGACTATGCATCGTCTACGTATACGTATTTACGTACTGTCCTACGGCGTGATGTAGTGGTGTATCGCCATCGTTATCTGCAAAGTCAAGGTCGGCGCCTGTAGTAACCAAGGCAACCACGATGTCCATGTGACCTTTGTAAGACGCCACCTGGAGGGCAGTCTTATCATCCACAGTTTTGTCCACCTAAGTGGAAAGTGCCATGTCCGTCACATTTGCAGGAAGTTTACCAAATATTGTTATCGTTCATTATTTAATTTACCATACTATGACGGATATTAGTCATATTTTGTCTGTATATAAAATAAAACATGTTCTGACAATATGTAGGACATCGTTCTTGTCAAAGGGCGTCGATAGGACAATTACCAATGTTATCTATCGGTAGGAATGTCTCTAACATTGCCCCAATCAAATACTTTCTGCAGATCATTATAACTAGAGATTTATTCCAGATGACGGCATATGCACTAGGCGTCGTATGAACGAACAAGGACAGTTTCTTACCAATTTAGGAGAAGCTTTAAGAATAGACTTGACTGCGTCGATGTCGCACTGTGCTGCTGCCTCTATGAGGTCCGATGGCCCAGCAGTCTTCTGACTTGCCTGGCGTTCTTGTATCATTTGACACAGCAACTTCATTATGCCTTCGTTCATTACTGCAACGTTATTGCCTTCCCATCATCAAAAGCCAATTCTCGAATGCTAATTACCATTAAATACAAAGCAGTTGCATAGCACACCGGTTGCGTGTCAAACAACAATTAATGCTTTTAAAGCTTGAATTCCAATCTGTTATCTCTATGGTGGTGTTTCACGTGTGATAAATATATTTTTTTAGGGGCAATGTCTCTGCATACATAGTGGTAGTAGATAAAGATTGTGCAAAAAAAGATAATCAACATATTTTTTTTGGCAAACGTTAATGCCCCAAACCGGATATGCATGATCGATCATGAGTGAATCATGAATACGACATATACATTTACTAGCATCACTGGTAGTGTTAACATTTAAAATCCAGGGAAATACGCATACGAAACTAAATGGCATACCATCCGAGTCGCCCAGCGACTTCAGACTGTCATCTTTCTTGACTTCCGGTTTAGCTTGTGCAGTCAGTTGATCATACTCGTGCATCTCAGCATCGGTCAATGACGCCAGGGCAATAGGGTTGCAAACTGCGGGACCGTATAACCAGGAACGATCTCTGACCTTGACCTTTAGGTCGCCATCTTTATCCACATTTTCTACGAGGCCGAGATTCCCCAATGTCTATTTAGAAGTGTACACGTGTATGATAAAAGTTTGTGTAGATTGCCTACTATATTTATCTGTCATACAGTAATTATAACTACTATAATTACTATAGTTATCTTCTAATAAACTAAAACTCAATAAAGATAGTATTAAATATATGATATCGATAAATTATACTCCGTATCAAACGCGAATACTACAATATATTGAAATAAGATTACAAGTTTATTAATACTTATACCTACAGTTTAAGGAATTTCGCAATTCTGCTTTTAATAGATAAAACTTCAATGCTCTATTTTTTAAAATTAATAAACAGCTCACATATTCCATGTCATCATTCCAGCCGCCATGTCCGCGTTGAAGTTCTTGTACAGCATTGAAGTTGTTTAGTATCCTCACGATGTCTCCGACGCGGAACGAGTGAACCTGGGATAAAAGAGGATATATGACTGCAAAATGTACTTACACATATAATAAACATACATTATTGTTTAGATATTCGTAAATTTATTGATCACAGAAGTACGCACCCTGTCCTGTTTTTTGGTGTTGATAAATGATTAGTAACCGGTATGCAGACAATTGCATATTACGAACAAGACCTATTTTCCAATGTCTTGTAACCTGTACGGTCGTAATCTATCCATGGTCAAGTATACCGTACATTGTACACTCTAAGCAACACTGAAATACTACTGTGGAAAGTCAGAGGCTTATGGTCTGTTGACATGTTTCATGGTCAAATGTATTGTTAATACGTGGAGATCAAATATAATACGAAAATATTGAAAATCATTGGGAGATGCGGAAAATGTAGCTTGTTGCCCAACATACTTGTGTAGACAAATCAAACGTACATTCTTTCAGGTTAAAATACGTTTGACCATGAACTATTTCAACAAACCGTGAGTGAATGCCTCTAAATTTCACTCTTTATAATTATATTACCTTAGTTAGCACGGACCTGAACAACGCCCATATTTTGGCATCTTCAAACTGCACCAGAACAATCCTCTCCTTTTGTATTTTGTTGACTGTTCCAAGATCATCTAAATACTTTGGTATAAAAACAATTAATTACATCATTATTCACACTTCATATTTAGTCTTGGCAGCAGGCAGTATATTATAATAGTAAATACCATACTTATATAGCGCCCATTCCATTCTTATAGCCTATTCAAATTTATCGGCATTTATCGCGATTTTTCAAAAGTGAGAAGAATAAATTACTTTAAGTTTTCAGTCTGTTGATACAATGACTCACATTTTTCATCTTCGGATTCCACATTTTTAATTCAGCATGGAGCTTTTCCACAGTTTGGAGATCAACATCCACTTTAACTTTGTCTCCAATGTTGAGTCGAACGCTGTCGGCGTGACGAGCATCTATAAGTAAATTAATGCTTACATATTTAATTTTACCCATACGTATACTGATAAATTGAGTAATTATACCAATTGACATTTGATACCTGCTATATGCATTATTTTATTAGTAAACAATTCTACAAAATGCAACTTCTTGTGATATTACCAAATTGTATTGCTTTTGGTCTTCCATAGATGCACTACTGAAAAAATATCCATTTGTATATTGTATGGGAGAGTTTGTATGTACCCGGTTTTGAGTATTACCTAGACAACTGAGATTGATATATAAAGTTGTTACTGTTACAATATTTCTAATTGTGTTCCGTTCACTAGTATAAATATGTATCACCCAATACTATGTCGTTGCTGTAGATATCGCTTGACCCAATTATTTGATTGTTCTACCATTGTGATATCATCACTACCAGTGTGATGTCATAGCATTGGTATGAAGTCACGGTGAAAATGCACAGCAGCCTAAACATTGATTTCACAGTTAAATCTTTATGATGTTTCATTTTGCTTCTTAAATGACTTGAAAATGATATTGGGTGATAAATAAAATCTCACCCACGTGTCTTGGAATGTAAACTATATCAACTCTCGTCGATGAAAGTTATTAAATAAATACTATGAAGAATTGTCTCATGATTAATGTATACTCAAATAATAATAAGTGTTTTAATTGAATGACTACAGAGTGAAACAATTACTATGAATAACTTATCTTATAGTCAATGTTTCCTCATTTTAAATGTATGTTAATGCATACAGAATGGTCATGAAGAGCTCACCACTGAACACCACATACCTAGTACGGGTAAGTGATCCGGATAGTACATGAAGATCTTAGACTCGCCAATGTAGACCAGATCCGAATAGCCACACCCCCCTACTCTGTATTCATTGGAGCAGCCGTTAGGCCACGTGACTCGTGCCGCTCCTCTGAAGCTGTCAGACCCCCATTTGGCCAGTGCAGTTACCTCCCCTACACTGCCCTTTCCACCTAGGAATGATATATTTAAATAAGAAAAATAAAATTTGAAATTATGAGTCTGTATGTTCCAATTCATGTTGTCTTGTATGTCTTGTACAGACCGTCAATCGTTGCAATTTCGCATGCGTAACTTGGTTTTTGGTCGAAGGGGCACCGGCGCATACAATTAGAAAGCTCAACCAATGAGAGAGCTCATAAGTAAACCAACGTACGTAACATCCGTCAATCTGTAAATTCGTTTTTAGTTGATGGTGAATACAATTAGAAACCTCAACCAATCAGAGAGCCCCTAAGTAAAATCCATCAATTCGTTCTGTTCCGTTCTGAATACAATGATAAAGGTCAACCTATTAGAAGGTCCTATGTACGACCGTGACATCCTCGAAACTGACCGATGTTATAAGTAGGCATAATTGATTTGATTTCGAAGATGCGACCGTAGTTGGGCATTAAAATTACGACAAATGGGTAACATGTAACAACATCATATTAGTAATTAAATGTGACGATTACATTTGAAAATATGTTCCTGTAAACATTTGGCTTCACATAATAGTCTATAATGCATTGTAAAGTTAACATATAGTAAATAATTATACCTATGATAAACATTGATTTGGTACTCGTAAGTTGTACAAATCATTATTAATATTGTAAATCATATTGTAAAACTTACAAATAATGTAAATCATAATATTTTATTTAAATTATATAAATACACGTATTTAGATTTTTGGTAATTATGGCAAATAAGGTAAATATTGCAAAACCGTCATCATTTCCCCATTCCCAGTGGAGGCCCCGGATGACGTTCGCTCCTTGTAAAACCCCGTGTAGCTCTGTGTATTTACTGGCTTTTCTTGAAGGGACAGGAACACTGAAAACATGGAAAATTGCCATTATTACTGTATTCCTATGACAATAAACAATAACTGCAATGAAAGTGCAACACTGTGGACATTGAAATCATTTGATGTGGTGGCACATGGTTCTGTGCTTTGCACGAATACTGCTCCGGTTGAAGGCATTATGGCGCCCGGCTAGTGCGTGGATGGGGCGCCGGGTTTTAGATTGGAAATTATCTAGGATTTGTAACATCCCCACATTGACACATGTGGTGTCAGTAATCTATCTCGTGGCTTAAATCAGAAATATTTCGGTTCACCAAACATGACATGGGTACCCTGTAGTATGAGATGGTAATGTAAATGTTAACTTTCTAGCTCATAGAATATTGGCTGTATCTATATACTCCACAGAAAGTTGTAAAAGCGAGTGCACACTGATCCATTAACCGGGATAATAATGGTGCTATAATCATGAACATGCTTACAAGAGTTTATCTGGCACATTTCAAAGGAACAAAGAACACTGCGAAGACTCACAGGGTCGCAGACTGACTGTCATGCCGAAGGAATGGATGCGTCAGGCTGTGCTTCCCATTCATGTAGCACAGTTGACACAGGTCAAAGTTCGTGCACGTGGCACACTTCCACCGTATCCCGAGTACCGGACACTTCTTGCACACATCGCATGTTACGGTGAGATGATTGACACCTGATTGACAGACAAAACATTATTGAGAGCGCTACATGGGTACAGGTGCATTAATTATGTGCCTGTGTGTGTTGGTGTGTGTGCGTGTGTGTGTGTGTGTGTGTGTGTGTTTGATTATGTGAAAGCGAGAGTGAGAGAGAGAGAGAGAGTGTGTGTGTGTGTGTGTGTGTGTCTGCGTCCGCGTATGTGCTAATGTGCATATTGATGTTTTCTAGCAACGTACATGATGCTATTGGTTAGATGGTTGTCAGTTTACAGCAGCAGGAAACCTACAACTCATATAGCACTTAAATAAATTAATACCTGTTTGCGCATTATCATAGACACTGATCTCGAATCTCCCGTCATGCCCTGCTCGGTAGTTGCCTTCGTGACCTGAATCCCATATGACCTTGACCGTGCCCGCTTTCACGTTGACGTTGACGGCAACACCCAACCCTCCCTCTCCTCCATCTTGATTTCGACCAGCCCAATCGCGGCCACGGACAACCCGACACCCCTTCAGCATTTCTACCTGGCGACAAGATTGTACATAATCATACACGAATGTCATATATAGGCCAAACCATTTTAATTACTTGTGTTGCTGAACATTTTTAAAAACCATAAATTAATGTGTACAATATTTTTAATTCGAATCCCCATTTGTTTAAAAAATCCATGTACATTGGCATTTTAATTACATGCTGGTATTATTATTTAAATTTTATTATCATTGTTATTATTATTATTATTATTATATATTATATAGTATTACTATCATCAAGTAAAATGCAGCTATTTACATTTCTAAACATGTTTATCATTGATTAAGACTGCAAATTACAATATGATAAAGCCCAAATTTGCACATGTTCATGAATTGATCATTTAGACTACTAGTATTCTACTGTCTATTAGAAATAAGTATAATATACATAATAACGCACATGTATCAACAGCTGATCACGTATGCATTGATACATTAACTGTGGCAGAGTGATACTGGTGTCTGTACATCAAGAAAGTGCTGTGGGTATACTATATTTAAATAAGAAAAATCCCATTCAGAATCGAAACCGAAAGTAGTATGTTTGGCCAATATTTAGATAATCATACTGATACATTATCATCAACGAAGCATAACCTCCCCACCCACACGTTCAACACCTAGAGTTAACCCTAGGTATACTTTTGTTATTGGTATGGTTATAGTGTTATTATATACGACACCAATCACGTCATAATTATAATAACAATGTCAAGATAAACATTTAACCATACTACAAAATGGACAACCTAATCCCTGGTTGTGGGGAAATCACGATCTGCAGTTGCTTGTCCTAGCGAGCTGTGTGATGCTGCGATTAGTATAAAATCGATAGAACACATATTTGTTACTGCTACAATATGCTAAATATAGTCTAAATGAATTTATTCATAACAAAACATTGCACACCTACCTGCAAATACGTCGAATTCCCGCTCGTGGATATAGAGCTACACTAGTGTTATTAGAGACGGGGTCAGAGTTGATCGAATCTACTTCCGTGTTGAAGCCATCCTGGGAACCAGGATGTGTTGAAGCGTGTTCAGTCATCCGGGTACCCTGTGTCGTCCCTCAATAGCTAGTCCCAGATACCTTTACTATAGAAACACCGTTAGTCTAGCTAACCGAGGAACCGTCAGACTATACGGAGGTATACAGTGGCTAGAGCATAACGTGAAAGCATGAGTATTGATATTTAGCATAAATGACGGTACGTAGTTTGTAGATTGGACACTTTTAAAAATACATTCACGTCATTCGAGAGTATTAGTATATTAATAGCACACACACACACACACACACTTTTAATCATGCTAATCACAATCAATATACACTTGCTAAAAAACGATTTGCTATAACGTGTCATGTTTTTCTGAAATAAGACATACGACCAATAAATGTGTTTGTGACATTGCGAACCATGCTATCGGTGGCATGATACTAAGTAACGATTGATTGAAATATGCATTAATCTGCGTTAAACATAACAATTTAAGTATACAAGTATGTTCATCATTTAACCAACTCTTTCACACCACCGAGTACATGAATACAATTGTAGCTCGAGTGGTTTTAGAAAGTGACAACAATTTTTAGCTAGAGTATACATAATAGGCAAATTTATCTTTATTGCATTTATGCGATGTACAGTTGAGAATGCACTTGCTCCATTCTTGTGGGTACTAATAGTATACTGTAGTTTTGAGTATGCTTTCAATCGTGGAAATAGCGCAGTATACAGTAAGTGGATGTATTGTTATTATTTAGAGAGAGAGAGAGAGAGGGAGAGAGGGAGGAGAGAGAGAAAGACAGACAGACAGATACACGCGTGCACACACACATACCCACATTTTGATACTTATCAAGAGTTTGATTCCTAGGTTGTGTTAACGTTTGTAATGTATATACTTCGTAATGTATTCATCATACGCATGTAAAAATATATACTTCGACTGGTAGTCCTCGAGAACATACCAGCCCACACCCACAAACAGGCCTATGTAACATACCAGCCAACACCCACAAACATGCCTATGTAACATACCAGCCAACACCCACAAACATGCCTATGTAACATACCAGCCCACACCCACAAACAGGCCTATGTAACATACCAGCCAACACCCACAAACAGGCCTATGTAACATACCAGCCAACACCACAAACAGGCCTATGTAACATACCAGCCCACACCCACAAACAGGCCTATGTAACATACCAGCCCACACCCACAGACAGGCCTATGTAACATACCAGCGCACACCCACAAACAGGCCTATGTCATACTAAGATAACGTGCCTTAAGATATCTTGGCATGCCATACTAAACGCACGTTATTGATATTATAACAGTTTATGTTTTTGCTGTTTGGTAGTCAGGGGTATACCAGTTGGTATTTTGACTGGGGGAATGTAACGAGCTTTAGGTACGAGTCCGTCATGGTGCGACACCTTAAAACAAGAATTCTCTGGGTCAGTTCCTGATTGTTTATTCAATGGCAATATGCCTGGCAAGGAACTGACCCGCGTTCTATACACATTTGACCAACATAATGATATACGGCCAGATAACCACATTGTATCTGCCCGCTGATAAATTACCTAATCCGAATATATCTTTACCTATCTCTGCAGGTTCTCGAAGAGCACCTGTGGCCTGTAGACGTTTGGAAATGCTTCGTTGTTACATATGTTATGTATCCAAAACGGCTATTGGCCATACATTGATTTTGTTGAGTATATATCATATTATATAATAGTGTTACTTTGAGAGTGTTGCATGACGCAAAACTGACGACTCCAGTCTGTTATACATAGGTTGATCATGTTGATATGTACCTTTAGGCAGATAGACACCGATTCACATAAACTGATTACTAGAAACTGATGTCAATCATGCTAGGAATTGGCAAAATGTTGTGATAGACAATGATTGGAACATTATCTAATTATTACTAGAACAAGTGACCAGATTTGTCTTATGCTAACGTAGTAAATATATTGTTCACCGTCACAATAGTAAATACTGGGCCGAGCACCTAACAGGACATCTAGCTTTTCTTTGCTGTGTGATAACCTCGAGTTCTGTTTGTGCAACTATTTGAATGATAGGATTCAAACCATGTCAGGGAACCCGAAGATGTAGTAGAGTATCTTATTCTGCCTGGAGCGGATGTGAACCTTACCAAGCCGAAAGGACGGTCACCTGCCCACTGTGCTAGCGGTGATTAATTATTTTAGACTGGGTAATACACTGAAAGTCAAATGCCAGATGCACTAATTGAAATGGCCTAGTTAGCATCGGCGATGCGTGTGCAATTAAGATGAGCGTCCCACTTTCCCAAGAACTACGACGCATTATAGTATGTAAGCCTTACTAGAACACAGCTGTGCGTAGACTCTCAATGAGTAAATATCTTTGAAATGTTCTACTATCACTACATGATCCGTATAAATATAGGGAAATTAGGATGAATATGCATATACCGCTGTGTGTCATGTAGCTATAATAAGACATATTTCCATTCAGCACTTTAGATGTCTCCTACATGTAATAGGTTAAATTGGCTATGTGAGTCTCGCACGTACCCATGACCTAAAGAGTCTAGTATGTCATGTCATGATGTACATTAATATATCATATGTACATGGGCAAGACGCTAATATAATAATAATAAAAATAATGGCTATTTATATGCCAAATCCACACCCTACGGCATGCTAAAAGCGCCGCATTATTATTCCCGGTCAATGGATCAGTGTGTCTTCAATGTATCTTCTCAACTCCCTGGGAAATATACAACTCAAACTGTCATTTCCAGCGCTATGTAATATGTAGGCCATTATATAGTGTGCCTGTTCCTTTTAACACTATACAGTATCAACTTATAAGGATTGCCGTATGTAATATACTGTGTGGGTGGCTCGGATGGGAGTGCACATGACTACAAACCTGCTTTCGAGGTCTAATCCATCTTAGGTGTCCGGTATTCTCTCTGCAGTTGAGAAATATAACTTCAATAACCTGCTAGGAGATATAACGTTAGATAATATCAGTCTATTTACAAAATCTAAAACATGGGGTATTTTCATTTAAGAACTTGTGAATCTCGATGTTACTTGTACGAGCCATAGGAAAGCACTTATAAAATCACAAATTCAGCAACAAGTCCACCATGTTTAAATTGTATACAATGCTACGAATATTCATTAACTTCAAATACAACATTCGGTACCATGTTGCTTCAATGACAATTTAACAAAGCTTCAGTGCATCATTGCGAGCACGGAAAACACCAGTTTTACATTGACAACACAATCATTTGACTAAATTGGTCCCAGGCATATCTATCTCACTGTGCATGCGTCCGCCCATCCAATCATAATGAGCATTACAAACCTGCTGTGCCAAGCCGAATGCGCCTAGTCGGTATTAAATGGTACGATTTGCATTAGAACTGCGTTATTCAAACCAGGAAATAACCCAGATATGAGAATTGTAAAGAATGCCATTGCAGGGGCTTGAAACATGTGGGGTGAAATTGTCACATTTGTTTTATCCATTATCCATAATACACACGCCATGATTTGACATAATATGCCTACTTTATTAATTCGTAAGGTATATAAGCCGGTTTTCCAGTAGCGTTTATCAGAGATCGAAAAAGTCTTTCTGAACATAGCTCAGCATGATAGCCCCGGTGATCATTTTGATTCTTGGTATTGTGGGTAAGTGTTTCATATACATTTATATAGGTTTTTAATATAAGATCGTGACAGTTTACCGCTTTGCCTTTTTTAAAACCTCTTCGGTGAATCAATCTCCTTTGTCTATCATACATTTGACGTGTTGGCATTCCAGCAGTCATTTTTGTATTATATTACATTTGTAAATAATACTACCTTTTTTAATGATTGGTTTTTTTGTGGGTTTTTTGTGGGGTTATTGGGGTGTTAAGTCGCTTTCAAGATTCTTTCACTTATATCACGACTTGTCAGTTTAGGGCAGGAGGAAACCCGCA
>JAUTBT010069047.1:0-13899 GCA_032361225.1 Lepetodrilus schrolli
CCTCCGGACGGTGCCATTTATGTAAATGAGATGTGACAAATTTTTTGACCGGTGTTGTCCGATGTCGGGAAAATGGTAAAAACCAGCGGTGTACTCCCGATTACCCCATATCTCCGTATACCGGCCGATCATTGTGACCAAAGCATTAGGCCTATATGAGAATCCATCTGCCGACTGGGATTTTGACCCAGATCCGTTTTCCAGGAATCAACCTCACTATACCGCTAAGACTAGTAACTAATCAGTGACGTTACAACTCCGAAGACATATCTAAGGATATTACTTGTTTAGCTAAACGGTGTTAGCTGATAAAAATATGGTAGTCGAATTGAATGAATAGTTTTTGTGACTTCCATAACATAATGGGGGGATGCTGGGCAATAATAGTATAAGCCACGGAGCGTCAAACTACTTACACTGTGAAGTAAATTGTTACTAGAATACAATGAAAGATAATTTGATCAATAATCGATTTATTACCATTAACTATTTAATGTACACAAGAGAAAACTTATAAAAATACGACATTTTATAACTTGCAACAACTGCTACTTACAAGTGCTCTGTTTAACCAACAAATGATATGTTACAATGAGCTTGTATTGAGTGAGACACAATAAAGGGAAGGCTCGCTTTTAATGATAGTGAGCGACTGGTGTTCACAGTAACAATAACTTGTCGGGTACTCGAACCCTAAATATTGGACTCGAGTCCACCTATACCCGACCCAAACTCTAGTCTTCGAATACCCGGTCCGTCCCCTGCTGGAAAAATGTCACAAATCAAGATTTACGCCAGTACTACCATATACTACCCATTTGAGAATAGATTTTGGTTTTACGAAGTGATGGTACGAATACAGTGTGGCATAAATCTAAGCGTACTTAATGACCTACTATGTAAAACCATGTTGTCAACAATGATACACTCCCATAGGTATACTGTACAACCCATTCGTATATTACGTGTTGCTTCCACATTTGATAAAAAAAACCATCGTAATATTAGTTTGATGCGTAAATCGGAAAATATGCTAAGTATGGTGTATGCTATGTAGAGGTTTGTCGTATGCCCTAATTTAAAATTGACTCCCAATACGTTAATAAGCAGAATCTAAATGTGCTTTACGAAAGGGTCGTATTTATTCGTGAAACTCGTGCCTCGGTATCGTTTCACGAGTACTACGAGACCAAAGCACTCTCGTAGCGATCCCTTATATATGGGGATCGTGCACTTACGAGAGCTTCGTAAAACGCGGGCCTGGTTAAGTAGATTAATACGATAGATCTTCCTCTGCCTTGACGTGTCTAGGGTCCCCTTATCCCGTCATTAATACCAATTTCGCCCTTAGGATCGCGCACGGGTATTTAGTTACTTAAAGAATTGTCAAACCAAAGGTGTACAGTAACATAATACGGGCCTGACGTGGTCAAACGAATTAATATACGATGGCGAATTGAGATTTATACGAACGAATGCAAAATAGAGTTAGAATACATAATTCAAAATAGAGTTAGAATACACTTTGAATGCCAAAACATTAATGTTTAATATACAAGCTATGTTCGCACTTAATGACACATGGTAGACGAACGCACGGGCTATACGTGTGACCATGCATGCTCCGTTCCACAGAACGATCGTAGCGCTACGAGAGTCGTAACTCCTATACGTTACCATTAAGATACGACTCTCGTAGCGTTACGATCGTTCTGTGGAACGAGGGCCAAGTGCCTAAAATTGACGACAGACCTATATTAAATGAGTTATATTAAATGGTTACTTTTATTCTCTCTGGTTGAGCGAACTTAAAGAAGCAAGGTCATACTTGCATAGGGAATAATGGTCACTATCGGGGTTATTGCATATTCTGAAAGAACTATCTTTCCCCGACATGTGATTTTTTAGCCATAGAGAAATATATGTATTTCCTATCCAAAAGGGTTGCCATGCCAGAAGTTGTGACGTCACAGGTTTCTGTGTACACAGATCCCTCTCACAAAAATCAAGATATGCATTTACATTGGTAGTGTTTTTTTCTACCAGCTGGTTAAATTACTGCAACAATTGAGCTCACGAAATATAGTTCTTTCAGAATATGCAATAACCCCGATAGTGACCATTATTCCCTATGCAAGTATGATCTTACAATGTCTCTCTGGTTAATCTATCGACAAGTGGATGTTGATCTGTGACAGAGAATAATATTGACAGCAGTGACTATCGTTCTCAGTGTTTGATGTGAGCTGTTGTCGTTGATCTCTTGATCATGTCTCACTGGATTGGCCTTGTTGCAGTTCATGTACTGACAACATTGACACAGTGAGTGAGTGGTCATGCAGTTTAATGTTGCTGTGGGAATCTTTCACCCAATTGCGACAATACACTGGCAAGAGAGATAAACAAATAAGTGCGATGTAGCAGCACCAACTTTCCAAAAGATAGACTATTTCATATGTATGAAATTTCATTAAATTGTTTTTATGAGTTGAATCCATGTAAATTGTGTGAAAATACTAACCGAACGTTCAAAATTTAATAATATTTATTGATGTAAAATCCTGTGTAGTAATACAAGTAAAAGTTTACTGTTGGGAAGAACTCTGAATGTATAACAGTGTAGACAACTATTTTAGGCAGCTAGTGAAACAGTTATGCACATCTGAAAACATGCAAATATATAAAAATTAGCAAGCGCTGTGACTATCATCAACTATTCTGTAATTTCACATTTGCTTGCTGCGCTAGGTCACGCATGAGCAGAGCCGCTTGAAAGCAAATTAGCGGCTAACTTGGTCAGCAGCCGGTCAGCTCTGGTGTGCATTTTTGGCAATACTTTATAGACAATGTTTTTTTTAATATTAATTATGCAAATCTGGGTTCACAAAATAGCTCACCATTTCTATGGGAAATGGGAGGTGTGCATACTAGTATAGTTATGTTCAATTTTAAACAGATATTTCTCAGGTGATATTTCGGTTCTTAAATCAATAATTGTGAATATGTATATGTCAATAGAAGTTTATTATTTCAATTAACAAACAGGTTTTTCTTTGTCATGATTAATTAAAATTTGTTAATGAATGGATAGGTAAAGTTTGTAGCGGGTGCGGCCACTGTTGATTTCCATCACTGTGGCACATTAGAAGGTTCCTGCAATGGTAATGGCAGCATGTGACGCTGATGCATCCCAAGTTTAATTTGATTAAATCCGTAATAAATGCAAACAAATTGATTGTATTGATGGTATTCCGTGCCAAGACATACTGTGTAAATCGTGCAGTATGAGACCTCGCGTTATCTTGCTGGAATACCAACTGAATGGGACGACTCAGGTGGCGTCAGACCACAATTAACTTCCTTCTTTGTTTATCACTATTTAGCACTTACAGAAAAAATCATAGTATCATGGTGCATACAATATTTTTGTAATTTGCTGCCAGATTCTATAATGTTCTGCTGCACATTTGCTGTAAATTTTGAGGGGGGTGGGGGGGGGGGGTGTTAAACCCATTCAATTTCTAGATGTTGCTAGGGTAAACAAGGTCAAAGTCAGTGTCCAAGAATTTGCACTCCAAATGGCTGAACTTAACACAACCGCCGACAGGGCCAGAGCACACTTTTATGCAAACATGGGTCAAATGAAGCTTTCCTACAGATACTATGTAGTCTCATCTGCCATTCCACCTACAAAAATCTGCAAAAACTGTACTTGCAAGCAAGCCACAGCCCATCTAATAGAGGACTATGTTTTCTGATGTCCCTTCCACAAGTTGGTCAACCAGGAAATGAATAATTGTAGTCACTGTAGTCACTGTGAGGCATCTACCACAAACTGCACCGTTGTTTCCAAGATTACAGGTAAGCATTTTACTAGTTAAACTAGTAGGACACTATGTCCAGAAAAGATGGCATACCACAAAAAATGTCTGAGAAACCACTGTAGAGTCCAAACAACAATCATTTGAATCGTTTTCTGCGAAGTACCAATATAGTCTCTATCACTGGTCATATGTATACATCTGCTTTTATCTGAGAAGATGATTTTCTGCTGATGAGCCTAGGTCAAATTATAGCTACTGTATATCACAACATCCAAAATTTCAAAATTTGGATGGCACAATGTGCAGATCACTGTTGATAGCCCATCTCCTGGTTGCAGATTGTAATCTAATACTTGTGAGAGTTGATTGCTAACATGAAAACTGTTAGCTTTGAGAATATTTGCCTTCGTTTGTGGGTCGGCAGCTATGTCTAGCAAATTCTGCACTCGGCAGTGCTCGCTGCCATTGTTGTTGTGACTGACAAAGTAGGTGCTTATATATGTTATGGTGAATCTAATTGGACTATGAGTGCCGACAATAGTGCTTTCATCTCGCTGTGCTAGCCAATCTGATCTTTAAAGGCAAGGTATCTAACATAGGCGTTAGATTATGTGGCATAGGGAAGATAGTGCATCCCAATGGCCCAAGATGCTATGCAACTCTTGGCATATTCCAGTCTACTTCAATACATCCCAAGGCTCTAATCCTAAGCTGTACTTATACCCGGAATTTTAAAACATTTAACCCTCTCCTTGCACGGATTAGACACTGACACAGCTCTTTAGGGCATATCCGGTTGCCTCCAGCATGGATAGGAATAAATGAGCAGTTACCAAAATTAATTGAATTGTTCTATTAGGTACAGCGTGATTTCCGGGGTGTACAGGTTTTTACAAGCCAAAATTTCGGTCATTGTGATCATGAGGTCACAACTTGTAACTACGGCCAAACCAGGGTATACAAGTTTATCCAGGACATCTCTCAACCAATCAATGAGTGAGTGAATGAATGATTGTTTTACGTCACAGTGGGAATCTTTCACCCATACGTGACGATCAACCAATCAAATCGCTAGAATCATCACATATTTTGGATAATATCCTATCTCAACATGAGGCTTGAAAAACACAACTCGTAACTGTCTGAAAAGTATGCAATGCAGCAAACAAATGTTGTTTTTTAAAGCGATTTCAAACATTCAAAAGAACATTAAACACCCATTCTCACTAATGAGACAATTGGGTATTAGAAATTGAGCAATTTAAACCACATATTGAGTTCAATCTTTACTGGCCATAAGATTATACCAGATACAATGTGTAACCTGTACAAATTTAAATAGCACCATTTCAAAGGAGTTATTTTTAGAGGTCCTCAAACAATGACACCTATATTTCAAATGTATACAACAAAATACATATTTCACTATTTGTGCAATGATAGCTAAACGTTTATCGAGAGGTACAACATATTCCCCAACATACAATAATTCAATACTTTGTCAATTTCACTAAGCTCAGATGTATTGTAATTTGGTTGTTCAGACATAGATGTTTTTACCAGGTTTTCTTAAAATAGTGGCTTGTTCTGAACGTGGAAGGATCCAGGACTCGGTTTTGACTTTAAATGAGTGCAATTTATGTTTTTGTCTGGCTAGTTATGCTTGCAGCAGTAACGTGTGTATCAAACTGAATGTAAAATGTATATATTAATCAGTTTCGTAGAGATGAAATTCACTGATAGCTAACATTATTGTACGTATTTCCACCTTTATGGCAATGTATTCAGACTTACAGTTAGTTGCAAACCAAAGATATTATTCAGCAGTAACGTATGTATCAAACGCAATTCACGCTACCGATCATGCTCGAGTTTTCACCTGTACATCCGTAAGGAGGAAGATCTTAGGTCACAGGTCTGTGCTAGTCGATGCATATATGATGACAGTACTAAAGTCGTATCTTATAAACAAGTAGGAGTATGTCTCTACTGACAGGATATGTAATACGTATGTATTTTGCAACTGCCGACATTTTATAGAACAACGAAACAAATAGAAATATATGTTTAAACGTATCATATTTAAATTAAATGGACATCTGGCCCCCGTTTCACGACGGCCTCCTAACTAATTAGAAGCTCCATAACCAGTCCTAAAGGTTTCACGACGACGTCACAAGTCTTATCATTTCTCAAAATCGAGATCTAAAATCTATCAGTAATTCAGAGTTGAATACAGAATGTAACGTAGGTATTATTTCAGGTGTATAGACATGGATTAAAGTACTTTGAATTGTTCTTATTATATGATGAAACTGTTAAAATGCCAATGAGTCCTAGAGGGAAATGACTAATAGTCAAGTATGTATCAGTATTCTCTGTACTTGGCTGGCGACATTAAATGTATATCGCGAGTATGTGAATTATTGTTTTACGTCACAGTGGGAATATTTCACCCATACTTGACGAATAATAGTTATTTACAGTATAAATGAAAATCCCCCCAAAAGTTATTAAAATTGAAGTAGGCGCTAGAATACTTTTTTTTTTTAAGGTCAATGAATCCAAATATAACAAAACGTTCATGTGTCGGCCATTTTGTTTTCCAATATGGCCACCATTTAGATTAAAATGTACAATGTTCGCAATATCTCGACTACAAATAATTATAGACTTATTGTTAGTGTCTAGAGCAATTATCTTAGACACTACCGGCCACTGGGTTCTAATTTTATATACTGGTGGATAAATATTGTCTCTGTCTATTATTCAGATTACCATTGATTGGTGTTTGTTTTCTCTCCCAGCTGTTATTGAATGGGACATTGGTTATCAAACATTTTAATACTATATCCAAGGACATGATAAATGACATGTATGTTACCCTGAAAACATGGGTACAGACGATAAAATTGAGTCCCAATCTTTATTAGTAACCAAGATGCAAGACATAGAGATTAGCATATCGGCCATTTTAAATATGGCCACTAGAGGTCAAATTCAGCTGGTGTCCCGTTTTGAAATTAATTACTATGAGGCATAGTAACTGTATGGCAAATGTCATGCTTGTGTCACAAAGTTCACGATTCGGCTAAAAATGTCATCATGCAGTTTCCGACTCGGGAGACCTTAAATTACCCCAAAACCACCATACATCATGTGTACCATGCTTCCCAGTTAAACCCTTCTGCCTCCCGCCTCTGTCTTCTTGTTCACTATGAAGCACAATTTCAGTGAATGCGTATTAAAAAAAAAAGTTGCTTTATCTTTTTTTCAGTTGGGAGAAAAATATAATGGCATTTTGAAATTAGCGGGTGTTATTGAAATTCGACAATGGCAAATTTCATTTGAACCTGATCCGCTTACGGGGAGGTAATCAAATGGAAAATCTGCCATTGTCGAATTTCAATAACACCCGCAAATTTAAAAACACCATATATGTATCTGCATTGAAACACATTCGATGCCAAAGTTCATTTTACGGACGGCAAATGATGATGGTGAACAATCCCTATTCATATTGAAATGGGCGCCTCGAAACAGTCAAAATTTTATTACGTCATCCATCGTCGTCCAAGGTAGCGGTGAACCTGGAAACGGCAACTGTGATAAGCTTGAAATAATCTGTAGCGATTTCACATCACTTCAGTCTGTGCATTTGTAGATCGCTAAATTAGTCTGAAAATATTTATCAAGGCAAGACCTTGGAAGAAAACTCAACAGATAACCTATTTATTGAGTTCACAGGTCATGAACAACTCGAACTGAAATATTCTCGTCAGATGAATCTATTCTGGAAAATGCGAGATATTTATCCAACTTGTCCTCATTATTCATGGTAAATTCCACAAGTTCAGGATCTATGTCAAGAGAATTCATTACCGAAAACCTCATTATTTTCTCCGAAGTGGAAGTCTAGTGGAAGTCTACTTGCGGGCCATAGTGGAATCAGTATCGATCAGTATCACTACACCATGATGCGGCTACATTTCATCCCGGAACATTTCATTTCTCGACCAATCAAATTGCTAGAAATATCCTAATATATATTTCTTAAATTTCCAGTTAATATGTATATTATCTGGTCGAAATTTTCATTAATAATATATATACCCCGATTATACATATTCAATGCAACATAGACTTGTCACAATGCCATTGATATAGCTGCCCTTACTTTTACTGTCCATTGTTCTAAATCATTCTAAAAAGCTATTATGATAAAGTACTCGGATACAAGCACCTTAATACTTAGTACTTTACTATACTACATATAGGGGTAACTGTACTCCATTTCGTAAATTCTCTCATTCTCCTTGCATGAAATAAAATAATGTCTATTTATATTGCACTACTCTCCGTGCTCAAAGCACTACACTGTTATTACCCAGATCAATGGATCGGTGCGCACTCCTTATACTTCAACTCCCTGAGAGTATACAATACAGCATATGCTGAGGAGGTAAATTTTAATCCCAGTAGTAATACACATTGGTACATATTTAGAAGCATTCATAAATGAACTAAACAGTAATGTAGAAAAAAAAGTATGTACAGTTTAATCATAAGTTACCATAACTGTACAAATTGTAGCAAATTTTCTTCCGATTGCTGCAGGTTCTTCACTGTGGCTACTCTTAACAGAGGAAACAAGTCGCCATCAGTGTTGCCATTGTGAAGCAGGAGCAGCCAATGATCCAGGTGACTTTACATTACTTCTGCTCCCCCAAATAATGCACGGTTTTCTTTTTATCACAGATCAATTACACAAGGAAATGGGGGAGCAAAACACTGTGATAATTTACAATTGTTTTAATCATGGACTGACAATTTTGACAATCCACAACATACTGTTCATGCCAATAGTCCATTACAAGGCTGTGGGATATATCAAACGTTCTTCCAAAATGTTTCTTTATATACCAGACAAGCAGAGGTGTCAAAGCACAGCAAAGTTCTTGGATGCAGCAGGAATATTGTACACTATATTACAAGTCCAACTCGCAAACACCAAATCACATTTGTGCCAACTTTGCGTAAAAATGCAAAAATTTGTTATGGTCACGTCTGTACTTCAACCGATGTGAAACACATGTGAACATCAAACAAGAAGCTGTCGTGTGATATCACTTCATCATTCACAGGCAAACACATGGGAGTGTGTCACAGTAGGCCATCAGAAATCACCAAATGCTGGCATAGCTTTTCCTGGATTCCCACAAATGCAATAAATCAGGCTTCCATTCCTAAGTGGGTGAACTAATACGCATTTTATTAAAAGTTTCAGTCTTCTTTCCCTCTAACATAGGCATTAACCCATGCTACCAAAATTGAATGATGCAGGAACTTGCTTGTTTGTGAACACAAAGCCACCTCGCTGTTCTATCTGTTTGGAATCTGCGAAGCAAGAAAATTGATAAATGATTACAACATTCCCACAAGATGGCCCATCATGTTTACAGTGCAAAGTTAACAAATTGACTAACTGTACAGCCTTCGTGACACAAAAATGCCCAAATAAAAATTTGGAAGTAATCCGACAATTATCCATGCCATGCCAACAAGTTATATTATATGCAAGTTCGTAGTCTCAAATGTCGCAATGCATCATGGGATACATAGTATTAACAAACCCATAATTTTCGTAGTTATTTACAAAATAAGACAGACCACACGAGTCTTTAAATATGAGTAATAAATGCAAAGTATATTCAATTAGTATCTGTATCGATGCTTTTGTATCGCTCAAATGCATTAAATATTAATATGGCAGAGGAGGGAAATCCCTCACCACCGTCTCGATTCGTCTGCGAGTATTTTTGCTGTTCAGAGCTAAAACACCATGTGCGGAGGTCACGTCAATGTACTATGTACTAAGTCAAAATTACATACCTTCACTTGGGACACATAATACACATGATACTGACTCTGAGCCAACCGGTTCTTGCTTTACCCATTTAATGCTGAATGTCAAACTAGTAACATCTCTTAAAGGTCTATTGGTATAAAGTGGCCTGGTATTGAACTACCGACCTACCAATCTGGGAGTATGAAGACTGTCTAAAAGCAGATTCTTGTACCAACTGACGACCAACTACTACAATCTACCCATTGCCTGCGGAGAATGTATTGATTCAATTAGTGTTTTATGTCACAGTGGGAATATTTCACCCATACTCTATGACGCAGAGATTAAAGATTTCCCAAAGCGTGGCAACCTGCAGCAGCTTTTCTCTGATCGGCCAGCTGAAACACTTCCTCCAACTCCTTCAACTGCTCCACTGTTAGCACACTTGTTAAGGACGAATACCATGCTGGGTCCGCTGACTGCAGAGCTGCACAACATAAATATCTAATAAATATCTGATTAATATCTAATAAATATCTGATAAATATCTGATAAATATCTGATAAATATCTAATAAATATCTAATAAATATCTAATAAATATCTGATAAATATCTATAAATATCTGATAAACCGGATAAATATCTAATAAATATCTGATAAATATCTGATAAATATCTGTTAAATATCTGATAAATATCTAATAAAGATCTGATAAATATCTAAAAATATCTGATAAATATCTGATAAATATCTGATAAATATCTAATAAATATCTGATAAACATCTGATAAATATCTAATAAATATCTGATAAATGTTTAATTTGTTTTACTACAGGTAGAGGAAAAAAATATTTGCTTATCCGTTCATATTTCCCAAAATATCCTATTGATTGTACATGTAAATGACTTTTCATTAGAAAGATGCATGAACATTTAGCAGAATTATTGGATCAGAAAAATATTACTTTTTTTAATGTTCTAAACTGTCATCCCCTGGGAAATGAGAAACATTTCTCAAACTTAAAGATCTCATACCGTGGAGAACCTGTTTGAAAATGAAGTATTCATCAACATGACAGTGTTCGTCATCTAAAGGTGTGTTGTAACTTTCCAGGGCAGTCTCTTCAGCACCCTCATCAGTGAACTCAGCATCGCTATCATCATCGTCATCACCTCTCTGAAAAGAGAATCATTATCAAACAGCATCAGAACAAGAAAAATATATGCATTTTGAGACCCATTTTAATTGGAATTTGGTGCAATTGTTAGCTGTGATTGGATACTCACAGACTTCTCCAATTTTTCTAAATATTGCGTTCCATCCTCATCAATTTCATCTTCGTCGCTCTCCAATATTTCTGAAATAGAATGAAATATTCCTGAAATTATCAACAACATCTTCCACAGTAATTAATTATCGACTTTTGCATCAAAATTAGGTTGGATGATTACAGACTTACAGTCAATATCTTTAGGATTACAAGTTGGGCAAGATTATTGGAGAAAGTTGTGCAAGGTTGAGAAGACAGCAATTTCATCACATACCTCCATCGTTGTCATCGTCTTGTCCGTTCTCATCATCATCAGAATCATCCTCTTCCTTTGCTCGACCTGCAAAAATAGGAAGATAATAAACTCACCTGTATACATTCTATATATTAAATTAAGAAAGATAAGAAATATTTCAAACTTAAGATACTTTCCAGCTAAAAGAAATAAAGATTTTTTTTAAAAAGTTATTATGTGTACAATTTCAAACTAGTTTATTTAGACCTTTAGGTTGAAATACCAAATACCAAACCTTGAAGTACCTTCCATTTTATTTATTTATTTTTTTAAATTGGGATTTAAAGCAGCTTTCAAGATTCTTTCACTTATATCACAGCTTGTCAGTTTAGGGCAGGAAGAAACCCGCAACATCTGTAGCTCTGAATGTAACCCTGCACGCATCGGCTGGTACTGACAAGACCAAGGATGATGACTGCATCCACTCTACAGGCGGCGCATCCTATCAATATCGCGTCAGAAAGGTAACATTCGCAAACATTGATGCCGGGCCCCCGGGGTGGGATTTGAACCTGGAACCTTTGGCTCCGAAGTGCAACGTTCTACCACCCTCCCCCGAAGCACCTTCCAAACTTGTACTTAAAACAAAGAGGAAGTGAAATAAACCTGAGCATTAAACTGTCAGCTTTTGTCTCGACTACACTAACCACTATGTCACACAAGAAGTTCAGATAAATTAAGTCTGGATAAGCGAACCACTATGCCACATAAGAAGTTCAGATAAATTAAGTCTGGATAACCGAGTGTCGCCAGTAGTATATCCAATGAAACACATCTGGGTTCTCCAATACAAAAAAAACATCTGGGTTCTCCCATACAAAAAACACATCTGGGTTCTCCCATACAAAAAACACATCTGGGTTCTGGGTTCTTCCATACAAAAAACACATCTGGGTTCTCCCATACAAAATGGTTTAACTCTAAAGTAGCCTTAACTCCAACCTTACTAATTCTGTAGTCAGCAGAAAACCCCAAGCCACGCCCAGTGCAAATAAATAATCCGCTGGACAAATAAATCAACAGATTTCTGCAGATCAGTGCAAAATTGCCATGCCTATGTAGTCGGTGGCTAAGGTTGGAGTCACGGCTACCTTAGAGGCACTTGGTGTGGTACAGGAATGGCCAGGTAGTGTACAGCTATCACCACTCACTTGCATATGCACGTTTTAATCCCTGGAAGAGAAGTAGCGCCGATGGAATGACCTGAGGACTAATGGCGGAGATTTCTTCTGGCCGCTGGTGGGACATGTTGATGATGGAACACAGACCCAAAACACAAACCTTTCGGTCATGTAGACTGAAATCCAAAAGACAGCCAGAGTAATTTATGAAAGAATGATTTATAGTTGCAGCAGGAAGCTTTCACCAATCTCACAGTAATAACAACAATCACACAGTGCCATTCTTTAACAACAGTATTTTGTGATAATAAAATTGCTTGGATTTATGCTGAATATGGCTACCAGGTAAACATATTACATAAAATACCAATGAGTGAGTGATTATGAAGTTTACCGTCGCTGCGGAAATCTTTCACCCATTTGCGACAATTGTAAAATAACAAAGACAGCTAATTAATATAGATATCAAAATAATGATGCAGTGATTGGTAAAATTATCGATGTACTACCATAATCATCAAAATTCTAATTCAAATGACTGATGTGATCAGTTTCATGATAATTTTGATGATTAATGCATCAACAATTTAAGCAATGTGCTTCATCACTTCAAAATTATTAACTTGAAGTGTTCTTTTTAGAGCATATCTAGTAGCCTCCAGCAAGGTACCCCATCCTCTAATACAAAAACACCTACCCTAGGAAACAGTCGGTGTCGTGTAACCACTGCTTGAGGAACTGAGCCAGAATAGAACCCTGAATGTTGGGGATCTGGATCTTCTGTAGAGTCTCTAACAACAGGGGGGAGTTATAGTAGAACGCTGCTATCACCACTTGTAAACACATTGTCCTCAACTCTGATGTCTGAACTTCATGTGTTAATCTCTGCAGCACCAGCTCTACAAATGATGGCACGACCTGAAAGAGAGATTGTCGTTACATGTACAAAGGTAAGTATGACAACTGTACCCCATAAACAGATGCTTCTTAATTTTATTTTATTTTTTTCATTGGGAGTCAGAACCTCTTACAAGATTCTTTCACTTATATCACAGCTTGTTACTTCAGGGCAGGAGGAAACCTACAACATCCGTAGCACTGAATGTTTCAGTAAACCTGTGACCACTGGCTGGTACTGACAGACTAAGGATGATAACCTGAATTGCCATGGTACAGACATCCTATCAATATCACGTCAGAAAGTTAACTTTCATCACGACCATTGACGCAGGGCTCCCTGGTGGGATTTGAACCTGCAATCTTTGGCTCCGACATTCTACGATTGCACTATGACCCACCCCTGCTTCTCAATTCAACTCATTGATCAAAGTTCTTAAAACTTCTTGCAGTCTACATTTTTTATTATTATTTTTTATTTTATTTGGGGTTTTGAGCCACTTTCAAGGTTCTTTCATGTAATCACATTTTCACAAGATAACACAGACAAGTTGCAATTCTAATGAGGCCCATCCATTTAGACTCAAAATTACATTTCTGGGCGATTTTAATGCCTTGTAAAAGATTTATTATTGGAAGT
>JAUTBT010069058.1:0-13897 GCA_032361225.1 Lepetodrilus schrolli
CATAATATTAATAATAAGACCGAGAGAGAGAGAGAGAGAGAGAGAGAGAGAGAGAGAGAGAGAGCGAGAGAGAGAGGGGGAGGGAGGAGGGAGAGAGATAGATATATATAGAGGGAGTGGGTGATATAGATAGAGAGAGAGAAAAAACGAGAGGGAGAGAGAGATATAGAGAGAGAAAGAGATAGGGAGGGAGATATATATATATATATATATATATATAGAGAGAAAGAGAGTGAGAGAGAGAGGGAGGGATAGCGAGAGAGAGAGAGAGTGTGAAAGTTTATTGAAGTGTCACAACGGTGTACGTATTCTCCACTAACTGTAGTGATCAGTCAAACATAGCTATTGTATTCTAGAACATAATACTTTCGATGTAGTATAAAAAGAACAAAACCTGACAAGTTAACACATAACTTGCTTATATTTATTGTTCCGCTGTATTCGTAAATGACCGGTTTCAATTACGACATTGCATATACATGTACATGCTTGTGTTTCTTTAGGCTACCCACACATACAATACCGTACACTCATTACGTCAGGAATACCCGTATATATCTATGTAAGATCGTATTATCACACGTCGTCCCATTTGGCAATCTCCAATGAATTTAATGCCATTGTCATTGCGTAGATCAGCATTGGTCTCCCGTAATCATTTACTTACATACATACGTTGGAAATATTGCCAACGTCAGGCTTGAATCCAATCCAATTTATTAATATCCGCGCAAAGTTATCGTCCTTTTGTATCTACACCATCGGTGCCTCGTAGACTTACCGTAGTACGTAGTTATTACGGGTTCTCCTCCCACAATCGAACAGACCGTTATCACTGAGTTACTGTGGGGAACGTGCTAAAAATCAAAATATATCAATTGCATCCATTCCATCTCACCAGCCAACAGTGGTTACCTTTTCTGGAGACCTGACAAATAATATGTTCATCGTATCATATTAATGCCATTTCTGTCACGAATCACACTGTATGAAGAAAAATGTATGCATAAAATGAAAGCGATCGTTTCTACTTGCCTATTGATGGTTGCTTGTTTATGGTAATTTGATATCCTACGTAATGAGGCGACACGAATGGCATAGCTGTGAATATTGGACTCGCGATGTAATCGAAGACTTCATGGGTAAATGCAATTCAGTTCTCAATACACTGTTTGGACACTACGAGTGCTCCGCAGTGATTATTTAACAACCCAATAGACAGTCGTGAGAGCGTCTATTCATCTGCTGATATGAAAACGAGCACACACGACAAAACAAAACATTCAATTTGAAAGGGTGGTCTGACTGAAGCTAATGACATAATTCACTCTCAAATCGATTCCAGTATACAGGACATAGGGTTGATGGCAGTCTTTCACTCAGAACGTATTGGTGGACCTCATCATCCGCAAATCAAAGAAATACTATGATGAAATTGGGCCATTTTCGTGAGACCTAGTCCCACCTAAATGTATGGTCATCACTTACGCGTCATCAGGTGATGAGGTTCATTGAGTTATTATTAGGTCAATGACATCGCTTCGGAAAAATCAAAGTGTCTCTAATAATAGATCGGAATACGGAATTTACGATCCTTAAAAGTCAACCTCAGAACTGTGGTCTTCAAAGAGACTTGTCTTAAAACCTGTTGTTAATTTTTAAATGTGGATCCATATATGCAACACGAATCTTAATTCGCATATTAACATTGTCACATCTGATTTATTTAATATTGAGTTTCAAAAACCTGTTGTTATGTACTACATTTATATTAGCATACAATGTGTTAAAAGTGTTATTTTATTTGAAGCATCATTATTTGAGTTCTTCTTTACAGTTATACGTATGTAAAATGATTTCAATCAAACCTCACCAAAGACATGCAGATTACGCATGGAAGGGTGGCTATAATTACTGTTGTATTCCACTTACCATTGATGTCATATTTACGTCATCTTCACGGTATTCCTCAGTACGTCTCGTACATTTAATACCTGCGTGATTACAAGAACGTACTGGGAATTCACTGGTTGTGATTCCTGCGAGCTAAGTGCCACGATTTAGTATGTCTGGTTGTAGGTCGACAACATGTACGTATTGATTGTGGCATGTCAGAATATCATAATTAATGTAATAGTATTATTTGTTATTTGATTAGTACTATTTTACAAATTTATTCTCAACAAAATAGGTACGGGCCAGGAATATATATATATATACATACATTTAGCTTTTATTATATACATTTATGAACGAAGAATTTCCAAACGTCTTCAGGCGCCGGGTATTCTTCAAGAACTTGGAGACGCATTGGAAGAAGAATGCCATCAGATTATTTGGTAGATCCGAAATTTGGTAGAAAGATTCATTACAAAATATCCGCAGGCCCTTAATATAATTTGTTGAGAATATGTTTGTTTTATACTCAGCTGTTTGATTGTTGAAAATTCAACACTCCAGTTGAAAATGATAATGATAATAATCATATCAAATAGAAAATTGTCATAAGAGTTCATAAAACTTCTTGTCTGACCTTATGGACATGGTTTGACAGTTCACTATGCTACACCAATTCCAATATAGGAGCTAAATTAGTCCGTTCAGATGCTCTTCATCCGTCCTTTAATGTCGGTCTACAGTTATCACATCAAAAGGAAGTATTTGATTTGTGAAGCTAAGCTGATCGCACATTTTCATCCGTGGTTTTCTGTTGGGATTAGAATATTCATTATAGAACCTGTCAAGACTATTGCGGCCAACATTGAAACCGTTTTAATGTAGTCAATCTAATGTAGTTTGTGTGATTGATATCCATAATGAAGTAATTCAACAAAATAATATGAAACTGAAACATGTGTACTTTGTATTGTGATCCAATATTATAAATACCATTTGAAAGTATATGCCATGCTGCAAACAACTATTCATGCGCCACACGATAACCAAATTATGCAATACCAAAATAATAAGAATATAGAAAATTTAATGGAATAGACAGAAACCTGAGGTACTGTATGTAATATTATATAACCAATTGGTAATGGATTGATCTCACTGTTCTGTAAGTCTTAGATGGTATTGGCAAACCAGATTGCTGTGTTGCACTTTG
This sequence comes from Lepetodrilus schrolli, assembly GCA_032361225.1. NCBI lineage: Eukaryota > Metazoa > Mollusca > Gastropoda > Lepetellida > Lepetodrilidae > Lepetodrilus > Lepetodrilus schrolli. Next base: position 3,110 of record JAUTBT010069058.1, read on the forward strand.
GGGAAATTCAAGTATCGTGTATGCCAAAGCACGATTCCAACGCCGTCTTATATCTGTTTTACGTGGCATGTAGCTTTCGTCCGTATTTGCATACAATTTACGGTAGTCTTTGCGTCAGGAAGTAGGCGTGAGTAGGCCTATAGATTCGATATCTGTACGGTGACATTTGAAATTCATTTCAATTAGAACTGTTTGATCATCAATTGATCTGAGATGATCAGCTAGATCAAACATTTAGATTTGAAAGCAACCATGACTGGTACAACTTATAAACATGGACATACCAGTATTCTGTTAGAGGCGATGAATTAAACTGTAGATGAAGAAATAGTATCCAAATTGGTGTTTAAATATGTAATATTATCATAGAGTTATATCTTACAAAAGAAAAGCTGTAGCAGAATAAACAGTTTATTTTCTATTTGATATTAGGAAAACATTACATGAGAGTGATGTATTAATATCGTTGATGTATTAATGTTACAGAATTTATAAGAACTTTAAAGTACGGTAATAACTGTAGATTCATAATGGAATAGATATATACTACATCAAAGCCATTCCCAGTTGTCTACTTGTGTTGGCTTCATCCATCTCCATCCAGTTTTTCATTACTGAAGGCACAATAAAACCTCATAAATTGCAATATTCCTGAGTTTCTTGCAAACTAATTGTACACCACCTCTATTATATTCTCTTTAAAATGTACGTACATCTGAAAGAAATCCACTAGAAATGATTGTATTTATTTTCTGTGTTATAAGATAGAAATCAACCGGTTTTGCAATTTGGTATTTCAATTTCAGTCGATTAAGGATTAATTGTCGAGGCTGTATCTTCATGAAGTATTCATGTCTGTCAATAAATCACAACGCTATCATATAATAATAATAATAATAATGATAACAATAATAATAATTATTATTATGACCATCATCCTCATTATCATTGTTGTTATCATAATTATTATTATTAGATTATTATTATCATTACAATTACAATTGATCACACACACACACACACACACACACACACACACACACACACACACACACACACACACACACACACACACACACACACCGTATGCATATTGGACATATTTCTGTCCATTTTCAAACTACAATAAACTCGCACAAAATGTTATTATAAGTTATGATTGTCGTGTATTATATTATTCAACGACGTGATTGTCCTTGGCAATGCTTACTGTTGGAGAAACAACTCTTCAAATTCCAACACGAGAGCTGATGCAATTGAAGGATAAGTGTGAAGCATTGCCTTTAGGAATTAATCTGTCCTCTATGACGGGATGGAACCGATGACTTCTTTATTATGGAATCAATGACTGAGTCGTGAACTTCTGTTGACTATGAGCCACGACTGCATAATCAATTGTGTAGTTCATTAGTGCCTTCAGTTGCTTCCGGTATCCACCTCACAGTTCTTCCTGGTTAGACAATGCTACCCGTAACTTCAATACTTTAAAGATTGGGTATAGTGCAAGGTCATTGACGTTCTCGTGGTAGCGGTATATTGGAGACATTGAAGAATAAATGGAATGCTACAACGGATCCATAGAGGATCACACATTTTCTAGAAATGATCGACTTATACTATGTCCATTTCCTCATATTACTTATGTGAATCATCTGCATACCTTGCATGGCAAATATATTTGTTTTACACTGTTTTTAAGCACTACATATATTATTAATAATTATTAATATATTATACTTAAAGGCTTATATTATAATCACAGATTACGATCATTGATTCATAATACAGTTGAACAAGCGCCAATAACGCTGTTATTGTATACCGGTACCTTTCAGTGTGTGTGTGTGTGTGTGTGTGTGTGTGTGTGTGTGTGTGTGTGTGTGTGTGTGTGTGTGTATATATATATATATATATTGTCTTGTGATCACCAATAGATACAAAAATATATATAAACGAAGAGAGGATCGCTCAAGCGCTTTGGCCCTTTTTAAGGATCTTCAAGGTAATGTTTATTTATACGAACGCACATTAAACGCAACGCTCATATTTGCATTAATACCCTTACTCAAATATATCAATTGCGAAATGTTAAAATATAAAAGTGATCTTAAAATAAACATTACTTAAAAAAACAAAACATTTACTCACATTTGAATGAGCATGTATACCATCTTACGGTGTAAATACATTCATTTTATGAATGTCATGATAATATTTCATATAACCAATACATTTGGCTTAATATGATTTACCATGTGAGTACAAGCACAGCTTCTGTTGATGGTTCAGGATTCTTCTGTGTAAAGGCCATCTGTGAAGGTAAGGAACACTCAGAATTTTCGATTCCCCTCAGTGAGAACGCTATTACCATGAATCAATATCATGTTTTCAAACATGGCACATGTAGGAAAAAGGATTCGACCTTGCCCAATTCAAAATTCACCTCGTTGATTGCACTCAACCTATCCCGACGGATTCTAAAGCCGCGGCATTAGCTCGGGTTTTGAGATAATGAGTGCAGATATTGTATTCATGATGCATTAGATGTAAAATATGGAATACCTCAAGAGTATTTGCAAAGACTCTATTTCTCGATGATACCTTCAAATCTTTTAGTCATATTTGTCGACACATTCAACTTCATAACCTTTTCTTTGGAGCTTCATATTAGATCCAATGACTTTGAAAACGGGGGATTATTTACGTAAGTACACTCTATAATTATATGCGTTTGTTTTGGTTAAGCTCAGCTAAAAAATAAAACGTCAATGATTATTATCATTACTAATAGTTAAGAAGTGTATGTTTTATGGCTAAGTCAGAATGGCTATATAAACTACATTATTGTATATGTCCATGTACATTTTATGTTTCAAGTTTTAATTCATTGGACAAAAATAACATTAATATGTAATGATTAATGTGGGACTATTAGAAGGCACTAATTCGACGTTTGTCGTCTTCTATATCGTTGTCATAATTATCGTTTTATTGATCATACGTTTTTCCATGAAATCAAAATTAGAATTATGGCGCGTACTACATGTAGATTATGTACATATGATTTATTGGAGAATGAACAATTTCCAATAATATATAATTTTGCTCCAAATTCCAAACGTAGCACTCCCCATTGTTTTGTCAGTGTTATACCGTACGAGAAAGTAATTCCATATAATGTATTATGGTCTACTGTCATGAGTAATTCTATCCATTATGGCGTAAAAATTTCATTATTCATAAGAATTAGTATTTATTTCATTCGCATTTTCAATAGTACTTCTGATTTTTAATATCAATGCATTTCTAAAGGAAGTCTTTTTCTGTATTTTGTGATACAATATTGAATAGGCAATAACAAGCGTATACATTTCAAGATATTCTTCAATAGAGTTGTTTCCCTTCCACCAAGTAGTGGACCATTTGTCTGTGGATGCCTGAAATATACTAATATGTTCACGCAATAGTGGCATCATACGTGCAATACGTGTATACCTATACTTCTCATTGGTGCTTCGAAAACCGTGAATTTGATGTATATCAACGTCCCGGAAGCTATACACATACTTACTGTTCTAACTTATAAGGGTAATATATCACTGCGCGAAAACTGAGCTACCCCTCCAGCAGGTAAATAAATGGGCGGGGCCGTATTTTACTATAATTTTAGATAGTTGCACGTTATTTGCAGTTGTGTTGTCATGAAACTAGTAATGGATAAGTTTATAATTATGTGTTTTTATTAACTTGGAAGCATCTCGAATTGAAAAAAAGAAATTGGCCTTAGTAAACAGGTGGTCAATATTGCTTATAGCTTTTGTCACTACGTGCCCAACTGACTCTTGTTAGAAATCGGAGACCATTATACAGTACACAATTAACAGTTAACAATTGGCCTTCGATTCAAGCGTGGTTTATTTATAATTACCTGCAATTATCGATAATATTAAAGTGAGTGTGTCGATAAACACAGGCAATTACCATGCAGGCACGGATAACATCCGTTTCTGTTCACACACACACACACACCCCTCTTCCCCCCTCCCAAATAATGTACCCGGTCTAGTGAATCTGGATGAAAAAAAGTAAAATAAAATAAGAAATATATAATTGTTCTCAAAGTAATTTCTTTTCAAAATTCAATTATCTAATTATATCACATTGCCAAATTGTTCACGTTTATAGGTGCATGGATTATGGGCCTATTACTATAGCATTTAATTAAGGTGATAACGGGGAGATATATTGAAAATATTTTTATTATTTTGTTATTTATATTAATTAGTGTGGCTTGTGATCAACTCAAATGATGTCATAATATGTGCAGTGTAGAAGCAATGTTCAACTATACAATCTAATTGCCACTCAATTGACTCAACGGATATATTGTACTCGGTTATAGAAATCATTATATATCCAGAAGAATTATGAGGCACAACAATCAAAATATCAATCATAGGTACACGTGTCATCCTATAGCTATCACTGCCTATGTGAAGTTAGTAATAAACTACGAAAATATATTAGTCCTAGAACATCAAGAAATACGTATATGGTATGTATTTGTACAGTTTTTTTTTTAACCATTGCTATTTTTGTGTGTGATATGAATGGGATCCGGAAAATTAAGATAATATTTTGTAATATGCAGCTTCTCAAATTAATTATTAAAAATATATATCCATTCAGGGAGAAACTTTATCTTTCAGTTCAACATTTCCCATTTATACTTTTAAAACCCTGGCAAAGCCATAATAATATATATCAAAATGAATTTTTACTAGCTTCACAAAAACAGAACTCTACCTCGGATATCATATTATAATATTGTTTTAAATATTGTTGTAAGTTAGAAGCATTGTGTGAAATGGCTCTAAATAGGACATTTATCGGGAAACTATGTTGAAATATGTTCAAATTCAGAAACACTGTTGATTGGCTTTGGCATTTGGTGCTGTATTCTATAGTAAGTCCGTATATATTTATCATCGATTCACGTCACTTACCGGGCGACTATAATGAATTTTCTTAGATTGGTCATGTCATTAGACGCTAATTGTGAATCATCAAGACTTTATACAGGTGTAACATGCAAAAACATACTGCAAATACATGAATTAACGTACTTGAAACTGTTTTTGCAGTTCATGCAGCCGAGATTTATTACCAAATGATAACAGCGCTAGGCTTTGTTTACCTGCATATGCACATTTTCCAAGATGGCAGCGGAACCGTAAGTATGCATTTCTCCACTGTCACGGGGTAGACTTTCATGAACTTGATGTTTTAAATATAAGAGATATGTAAGTGGTGATGCTATTTTTCAGGAGATGTTAATACTCATCAGCTGCTAGGCAACTGTTTACATCGCTGCTGTGAATTGTCAAATATCGTAACATCGTGCTCATCTTTAAAACAGTAAATGAAATTGTCAACTCTATACTGTGAAATATTGGGATCTTCATCTCTTCTGATGGCCATAATCTACCATTTCCGCAAATGAACATCTTTCGGGAAACCATGAAATGATACCTGCGAGTCATGAAACACATCACCGTGGCATGACGTCACACGGTAAAGTGGTGACGCCATTTCTCGCGCTTGAAGGGATAGCCTCGTTTTGGTATACCGCTCTCCAGCTCCATGCTGTGAGACACATGCGTCCCAAGGAGGGACCAATCTGCCGAAATCAGCTAAGCTGGAAGGCGACTGTCAAACCAGTAAAACCGCACCGCACCGTAAATAATATACCACTGCATGGGTTAACCAACGCTCACACACGTGGACGTTTGCAAATACATAATATACGTAACTGACTTATAAATAAAGGCATTGTGAGAAGTTCAATCAATATACTATTCCAGGTATGCTTCGTTGCACTGGTCAAAACGTATAATCATACGTTATAATCGATTTCTAAGCTTGTTTTCATCACGATGCGACAATGATGTCAAGAAAAACCAGGGCTGGTTAAATAGACTCGGTTGTGGCGCTGTCCACATTCAAGCGATCAAACAAGCCCCCAGGGCCCTAGCCGAGTATATTTCACGGTCGGGCGTTATCATTGAGCTTGGGAATTCCGTCAGTTGTCTGCAGCCTAGAACAACACACATGGCTGATAGCAGAGAGGGAACTAGAAGCTGCAGAACGTAACGTGTACAACTGATAGACTCGTAAGTGGATCTAACGAATCAGGTAACAGGTACGATTCAATGATTATTATTTGAGAAACCGGATAATAAACACTAGAGTACAGTGTTGTGGTAGTACACCGCTGTTTGGCCACCTACAGGTAGGCCTGCATAGATTAATGTGCCTGAAATACGTGTCCGTAAACCATTGCTTACAACATTATAACACGAGTGTGTCATTACTAATAAAGGTGGGGTGTAAGACTAACTACTGGTATAGGTTGTGATGCTGTATTATGTGCAGTGGACCATAGGGATCTGCCTATTACAAAATAGTTTAACAGAAGTGTGTCAACTGTTTAAGCGATACGTTACTTCCTGTAGCGGTGCAGACTTAAATATGCTCCACTGTGTAAAATGTCCGTCCAACACTTCCACTACAATATGTTGTTCACAGACGGATAAATTTAGGTAAATTGTCTGCTTAGGCAGTCACGTGTGTAAATGTAATGTGGTTACTAATGCATGTTGCTAGAAAAGTATTTATTTGAAATTAATTATGTAAACATTTGTTATTGCTACTAGTTTTTGACGACACCGGTAATGTGACGATAGGTGCAGTCGAGTGATTTTATACACGTAGCCTACGTATACCGTACTTAATGTCCTGCATGGGAGGCTGTATGATGATGTAGTGGCAGTGCTAGTGTACACACCGTATTGTACGCTTCAAGTACACTCCAATATCATTAAACAGGATAATTATGTTCTCATATGAAAAGCCCAATTTATAATACTATATGAACTAGACTTATTATTATTATTATATTTATTATTATTATAATTATTATTATTATATTTATTATATTTATTATTATATTTATTATATCAAATAATTTGATTTTAACAAATAAAATGTTGTCTATTATAACAAGAATGGATTATCATTATTAGTAGTGGTATTGATATAATCATCATTATTATTATTAGTGGATACAGTGGGTTTGGAGTGTAACCTGGTAACGGGCTCATTGCCTCTGGGCTGAAGACATATGCTGAGTGGCATGTCATTCAGTTGTCAAATTGATTGCGCAGACTCCGTGAAGCAGAATGGATCGACCCCAGTCTTAGTGTGTATTGTTATCTCAGGTAGACATAGCATCCTGTCTTCGTGATGTTACCCCACCATTAATGTCATACAGCTCCATATAGTACATATACTACAGGTCTCATTAGTCAAAGCCGACTGCAGATAGCTTGTCTCCAAGTTCTCGTAGGTACCCAATGACGTTTTATTATGATTCTACCTGTTATTTTCATGTTTTGTCATGTTATGCGTCCCTATTTAGTTATAGTGTTTAGTTATATCATGTATACCTCCGCAGAATGGTCAGCTTTTATCTATGGACCAAATTTAACACCTCCAATTTAACGACTATTTCACAGTACAATAAATTGTATGCAATACTTTAGGGTCATTTTTAGTATGGATTTACATTTGAATTTTCACATAAAGTATCCATAATTTACGAAATGTTATTGACTCGGTTGATCTGATATACATTTTCTTTATTGATTTTCCGATAGTCTAGACAAGGGAGTCGCATATCCTAGCATCCAGATATATACGAACATGCCTGAGGTGCACCTCACCCGTGCTAGTTGTATGCTGTATGTTCTATACCTATATCTGTACCTGTATATTACTACTACTTCTCTGTATGTTCTATACCTATATCTGTATGCTGTATGTTCTATACCTATATCTGTATCTGTATATTACTACTACTTCTCTGTATCAAGCTACATGATTTATGAGAATAAATTCTGTTCTGTTCTGTTTTGTTGAACCGCCTGAGATCAGTGTGAGTCGTTTCATCCCTCGGAGGCGAACACCGATCACTTTAAAAAAATACAGGTACAGGTAGATTACACGTGTTGTGCAACATCTCTCACTCCCAGGGTATCCCACACCCCCACCCCCACCTCCCACCCCCCACGTGTTGTGCAACATCTCTCACTCCCAGGGTATTTCCCCCAAGGCCATAGAAGGTAATTGTCCATAACTGCTCCGCCATGATATACTATTATATAAGATCTGTATTTTGTGAAACGACTTAGCAATAAAGATTGTGTGTGTGTGTGTGTGTGTGTGTGTGTGTGTGTGTGTGTGTGTGTGTGTGTGTGTGTCTTTGTATGTGTGTGTGTGTCTGTCTGTCTGTGTATTAATATATATATAAAAGGCAATTGACATTGCAGTTTGCATTTATAGCATGATGCCTTTGTAGATCTATGTCTTTCATAGAATGCAATTATTTCACGTTTTGTAATGTTACGATACAATTTCTTACCCCGATGTTACGAAACCTTTTTGAGTATGATTTCGTGCTCAACTAAAATTGTACGTGCTAAAATACAAATCCATTAGGTATCAAATACTTACTTCCTACAATTTAAGATGATATTGTGTATCTTTCATTGACAATATCTTTCAGAGACAATATATATTAATAGCATACTGTATTTGTATCATACGGCAGCGTAAATAAATAATTATATCTTTATTTCACAATCGATTTATCCCAGTAGTCCTATATCGTAATCTGTGATATGTATGTGCTACGTTGTCAAAGTACAATCAAACCAGAACAATCTAGTAATATAAAGCTATAGAGGTTTACATTTGCCTACGGTTTACATTTGCCTACAGTTGCATTTGCCTACGGTGGTTTGCCTACAGGAAGTATAAAACTATTAAATATTTCATTGACCTTGAGTTTGATATTACTTGTTATCAGAGCAATGCATGATTCGCCAAAACGTAGAATACTTACGGTATGCAAATTCGTGAACATTATTCAGTATTCTTGTATTTTACACTGGTTTTCACAGAGGATATCTCTGGCTTTCACAGAGAATATCGCTTGTAAGAAATCAAACGATATCTACTACGTACGTAGGCCGAGAAGCTCTGACCGTCATATCTGCACCATTATTGACGGTAGAGTATCTCGGCCTACTACATATGAGACATGCCGATTTCAACTTTGGTTTTATATTTACCTTTGTGATGTCATCACCAATCATTGTGATGTCATACTATTGATGTGATGTCATGTGCAAATGATGTCAAATTTCAATCGATGAGATTCTCTATATTATGTTCTTCTTTTCCAGAATATCTCTCGTATTGTCCGGTGTATGTGGGTGTGTGATGCCCATGCAATACAATGACCGTAGAACGTAGAAAACATCGGCCATCCAATGGCACCCATTCAGCAAAACGGTCACAAGAAACCATCGACGCGGAAGCAACTAAAACCGTTTTCTGGAAGCGAAAGCGCGTGTATCTATATGTGCTGTTAGGAGTGCCGGTGGTGTGGCTGGTGAGTGTGCTGACAGCACAGTTGTACGTGGACGTGGATACGGTCAGACACGACCCTGTGAGTAGATCTGAACATGAGAGAGATGTCCGGGACACTGTTCCAAGGACCGGAGCTGGTGATGACGCGGGGTATGAAGAAATACAGAGTTGGAAAAGTAACGATGACACTGATAGTGAGTATGTAGGTAAGTCGTACATTCTGTATCTTGTACTTGCCTGTCATCAATATGTGTGCAAAGTAGGCCTCCCAACAGCGGTCTCAATCCTTCATGTTTCATGTTTATATTAATGTACTAAGATGTATATTTTAAATAGGTATGAATATTGAAATGTCGATGGCCTATTTTGTTATTAGTTATCACCCGTTATCTAGTGGGGTGAAATTCTTCCGAAAATTTGCAAATGTATGCATAACAAAGTACGATTTCCTGGTATCTAAAGAAAAAAGCAATTATATATAATTTGGTCTTGAGGGTATGCTCCCCGAAATTTCGAAATGTAGGTATTATACAATGCTATTTCCTGGCATCGGTAAAAATATCGACAGCTTTTATCACCGGAAACGTTTTTAATTAGGCTTAATGAAAAGCGATTTACTGGCATCTGCAGAAAGACACTTAAATTACCTACTGGACTTTGGAGGCATGCTTCCATTAATTTTGAAATAGGTATAGAGATACGATTTTCTTGCATCAACGGATATTTCTCGACTTTGCCATTTCTTTTTACATTGAATAATAATTTAAAATAATCAAATTCCTGTGAAGAAACGCAGCAAACTAAACCAACCTGCTATCATCCTGTAGAACGGTTATTAACGGTTATTATGTAAGGGGTATATACACACGACAAACACTTGAGCCGTATCATATCCGGTTTCACTTGCTGCGTTTGTGCATATGTGTAATGCAAGGAACAGCACACATGAATACAACAATTATCAATTCTACCATTATTCTAGTATATTAACATACTGATTGCTCTTTATTTTTTTTATTTTTTTTTACCGACTCCGCTGCTGCCTACTATCTAAAGACAAATATCTTCATATTTTTAAGTCTTGTTGTTTCAGTTCCTCAGGATGATTCCGCCAGTGTAAAACAACCGCAAAACATTCCCCAAGAACCAAAGAAGAAGCGAAAAGCGAAAGTTTTGTATCCTCATCCAGGTCTAGGTTAGTTTGTTGACCTTGTCTGTTACTGTAAATCAGGAAATTAATGCGAGCATGATATTAATGCGAAAAATGCGATTGGCGTATGGCCGCATTTAATT
>JAUTBT010069069.1:0-13896 GCA_032361225.1 Lepetodrilus schrolli
GTACCAGCCGGTGCTCGCAGGTTTACTGCAACATTCAGCGCTACAGATGTTGCGGGTTTCCTCCTGCCCTAAACTGAGTCGTGATATAAGTGAAATAATCTTGAAAGCGACTTTAAACCCCAATTTAAATTATTTTTTTTTAAAAATAAATAAAAAAGACTGGGTCTCGACAGAATTGCAGATATTAAGGAATTAACAAAGATACACTGTTGTAAATAAATTAGTTTTGAGGGCTTTGCAGAAAGTCAAGAATCTAGGTGACCATAAGCTAAACATATTCAATTCAATAATATAATTCTTTTCAAACTGTAAATTAGATATTTTCACCTCCACACCAATATATTGTTTTCAAACGTATTTCTAGAGAACAAATATATTTGTTATTGTGTACAACATAGGAGTCAGCTTACCTCAATCAGGCTTGGTACAGTATGTGGGCCTGGCACCATCCGTGGGTTCTGTGGAAACCGTGGCACCATCTGCTGCATCTTGTTATGGATTTTGTTCTGCATCTGATCTGGCTGGTGAGTGGCTGGACCTCTCTGTATCATGCGCATGTTCTGTTGCATCATTGATGCCCTGTGTTGGATACTGGCAGCATCATGCCTTGCTCCTTTGTGTGCTGATGGACCCATAGTAGGTCTTGCTCCTGCTTCTTGCGGCACTTGTCGGCACATTGTTTGTGCAGAGCTACTGGGAGCTATGGAGTAGGCTGGATTGTTTTGAGACATAGCATATTTTTGTTGTTGCTGAGAGTACTGTTCCCAGTGGCTGTTTTCCGCCATCATCATTATCTGCTGTTTCTCACTGTCAATATTTGACACAGTTGCTGGCACTTGGGGCCTCCAATTCATTCCTTGTTCGGGAGTCTTGTACTGCATGGGATGTGGATTTCTACCTCTGGGAATGTGTTCTTCAATGCCTGTTTGCATATGGGACTGGTGAAGTATCGGGCCTCCTAGCATGGGGCTCTTGTCTCCAATTCTTTTATATCCCTCTCCAACATGGCCAGCATTAGGCATCTGCTGAGGAACCTTTTCCATGCTTCTATGCTGCTGATAATGAGGAGGTGGGTATGGTAGCGCCGACGGTTTGGTATTATTCGGGTAACTGATGGGAGTTTTCATCGGCTTTGATCCAGACAACATCATGGATGGCATTATATACATGGGTTCTGGCATCCTGAAGTGGTTCCTTTGTAATGCAGATACATTATGCACGGAATTAGCAGGGTCAGATGGAGATGACATGGGATTTCCACCATGAACTCTCCCTGGAGATGGAAGCATTGGAACTGGATGGTGATGGCATTGTTGCACCATTCCCTGAGAGCTGGGAGTATCGGCAGCAGGATAAACTTTGTAGAAGGGATGAGGACTCTGATTTACTTCTTGGCTGTGTCGCACTACCACAGGATCTTGGATAGGAATCTGTTCAAAGCCATGCCTCCTAGCTATTGCAGCAGTGAGTTCTCTTTGAACTGTATTCTCTTTGTTCTCTCTATGTATACCCACAGTTTCGGGGGCAGAAACAGTATGTGGATTAGTTTGTCTAATTTCTTTTGTCAAATCTATAACACCCATACCCCTTCTCTCTGTTCTCATGGCAGGGTATGGCAACCTACTAGCACCAAATGTGTGGGGACTTGGAACAGGGCTTCTCATTTGCTGGTGTCCTGGGTAATCAGGAGATGGGTTGTACATTGGACCTCGGGCTGCTTGACTGGGCATTCTGGGAGGAATCTGTTGGTGAATGTTTTCTTCATGATTCACATGCTGGATATTAGCTGCCATCTCTCCTGGTGGAGGATACAACATCCCCTCTTGCGAAACATGGGGAACGTCATACTTTTGCATGGAGAGGTTTCTGGGGTTAAGATCAGGATTACTAATGATTTCAGTCATAGCAGCAGTTCTGTTGTATCCGGGCACTGGGCTGGATTGATGCAAGGGTTGGGATTGGGAACCCACATTTGCATTTGTAAGAGGGCAAGGTAGGGGAGCTTCTCCCGAAGGAGGTCCAACAGGGACTATGAGACTGCCAGCAGTTTGGAAAGGTTGTTGGGAGTGAGCAGGAAGCAAGTTCGCTGTAGGGTTAGATGGAGACTGCCAGACGAGTCCAGGCGGTTCCAGGATAGGTGTTTTTCGCTTACTATAGGGACAGTTAGTGAGATCAGAGTAAGGAACATCATTATTATGAGTCACGACCATTTTGGATTTATTCTGGTGAGCTGGTATTGGTAAACCTCCACCCAATCCGCCTTTTTTCCGTTGATGTTCTTCAATCAGTTTCCTTTGCTGTTGACCCCTCTGAAGCATGGCCAAACTTATCAGCTTTGCTAATGGCTTTCCTTCACAAAATGAAGAATGCCTTTTCCGCTGAGAACTTCTAATAAGGTTCAGTGGCAATGCAGTCATGTTCTTGTTTGAACTTGTGTCCATTTGAATGGATTGTGAAGGAGCTGAGTCGAGTTGGTGAATATTACTATCAGGCATCATCGGATGATGACCTTGGACTGACCTTGGCTCTGATTGATTGTAGAGAGGATGTTGCATGGCTGGGCTCGACACCGGCAACTGAAATGCCCTGAACGGACCTGCATCAGCAGATTGTGATGGAGGTCTGTAGTATGAGAAATCCTCCTTGTTCTGTTGACTCTGTAGTAACTTCATTTCTTTCAAAATACTTGCTTTCCTGTTTTTCATAAGAAGAAGGGCCTCCCTCTCCCGTTCCTTCCTGGCAGCGAGCTGTTCCAACTGCCGCAGCTCCCTGAGGTGTTTCTCAAACTCCTTCTCAAGGTTATTGTCAACGTGTCTAACCATGTGTCCTCCTTGAGGAGATGGGTGAACATGACTAGAACCAGCAACCTGTGATTGTGGAAAGGGATGAGCCCTAGAATTGTCCTCTACCCATGGGTGAGGAATAGCTTTCTGCCCTTCAGTAGAATAAGACGTAACAGGAGAAACAAACGATAATGCTGAAGCTGGATAAGCACTAATCTCAGCAGATACACAGGATGCTGGAGTTGACATTACGTTGCCATTGCCTTGAGAAACAGACCCTTGTGGGAGTACAGACGACATCACACTTTCACAGTTTGAACGACTTTGGAGCTCATTGTTGATGTTCACCTGAGACACTGGCACCACGATTCCTCTGACAATCTCTTCTAATGAAGAAGGAACTGGAGACAAGCCTCTGCCACTGAAGGCTGTTGACACCTCGTCAGTGCCCTGTGTTTGAGAGATATTCTTCACGGCTTCTGTGGTCTCCTTGATTAGTTGAGGAACCTCAGAAGTGGGTTGTACTGGTCGCTGAATCTGAGGAAGTACCATCTGGACTGGGGGCAGGGCCCTTGAGCGAGTGTTGCCCTCAGATGCACCATCTACAATACATTGGTAGGTATCTATTTAGACATAGTCTACCTGCCAATGATAGAGATTAACACTAGCCTGCTAGCCTGGGCCATTTCTCCCAATGCTAAAGGTATCCTAAAGGCTAGTAGAAATTGATGTTTTTTTTATTTTTTAACTTTAATTATTTGTATCACTATTCGGGCTAGAAAGTTTTAAAGGTAAGTTTATATCACTGATTCTACCCCCAGATGCACTATCTATAACACATTGGTAGGTATCTATTTAGACATAGTTAGGAAACATTATATTTCTAACAATAATAATTGTAAGGAGTAAATTGGTCGAAATGTTAGTATGACTATTTGTATCAAATATACATTTTAAGGTTATAACAGGTTATTTTAGGTTGTGAACAGGAATCAGTTGGTTGATGACTCAGAATATACTTACCATTTCTTCTGAGACAGAGATCCAAGGGTTGTTGACCTGTGGCTAGTAATGTCGAAACTGAACAAGGCTTGTCACTGTAATAATATAATAATAAATAATAATAATAAATAGATGTAAATAGGGAAAGTGCTTCCATACACCAGGACATGCTCGCAAAGCTAATTGGTAAGGCATTAAGAGTGAACAGGCAAGTCCTTAAATGAACAGACATGTTGTTCCATTATGTGAACAGGCATGTTGTCCAATTATGTGAACAGGCATGTTGTCCAATTATGTAATTACGTGAACAGGCATGTTGTCCAATTATATGAACAGGCATGTTGTCCAATTATGTGAACAGACATGTTGTTCCATTATGTGAACAGGCATGTTGTCCAATTATGTGAACAGACATGTTGTTCCATTATGTGAACAGGCATGTTGTCCAATTATGATCCTAAAACATATTCACAGTTCCTTATCCATGGACAGTGAACAGAATAGGATGTCATGATAACATTTAACTTGTTTTCTAAACCGGTCATAATCAGTCACAAACTTTGCTTTAAATATTTTATTATTATTATTAATACAAGCATTCATAATCACAATAATGCTTGTTTGAATCTAGAAGAAAAATAACATAATTTAGGTGACTCCAATATGCTCAATGTTTTTAATTCTTTATGACCGAAGACAAATGTTGGTAGTTTATTGTGACCACAATGATTTGATATTAATGTTTTGTATGCAACTATTCCTAGTCTACTTTATAATACTGAGATATGGAACAAGAATTACATAAAATATGAAGAAATACTGACCTTGCATCTGGGCTGATTTCACTGCCAATTGGATTCTTTATAAAAGTAGCAGATTTGTTTTCAACTCCTGGAGCTGTTTCAAGATTTTTGCTATCAGATTCAGCTGCAGTAGTTGATCCTTCACATATTACCAGCTCCCCTCCTTCTGATTCTTCAGCCCCAACCAGCTTGAGAGCTTCATTTAAGCTAAAGGAGTTGTTCTCTGATGTCATTGCATAAGAGGCATCTCCTTGGACATGGCCAGAGACATTAGAATTTGGAACTGAAACCAGATCAGGAGATGGAACTGGATGTGGCACCTGTCCAGTAGGAACTTGAACTTGGCACATTCCTAGAGTAAGGTCTGATGATTCTGTGGAATGAGCTGCTCTGTGACTGTGATCAATCTGAACATCAGGATCCTGAGCAGCCAGAACTGGAGTCTGCCTTGGTCTGCTGTCATTCTCAGGACCTTCACTGGAAGTATTGTGTAGACTTTGATGGGCAGATTGCTGAACCTGGTCCTCTGGGGGAAGCAGAGTGTGTTCAGCAGAGTTCTGATCCCCATCCTCTGAGGCAGAGGAACACGAAGACCGGTGCTGGAGCTGGTTTATTTTCTGCTCCAGCCAGTTGTGGCGAGGGAAATCCCGCATGATGCGCTCGGAGCTGTTGCCCTGTTCCAGTGCATTGGACATCATGATGACAGGCTTGCCCTGCAGCAGCAGACGGCGGCGCTTCGGGGGGAGAATAGTCGGCAGGTCATCGGAGTCTGAATCACAGAAACGAATCAGTGTCCATCTTTACTATGCATACTAATGTTTATCTTTATTGTGTGAACACATGCCAGTATTTACCATTACTGTGTGAATAGATACCAGTATTTACCATTACTGTGTGAATAGATACCAGTATTTACCATTACTGGGTAAATACAAACCAGTATTTACCATTACTGTGTGAATACTAGTACCTATGTTTACCTACTAGTACCTATCACATTAAACTCGTATTTACCATTATTGTGCGAGTACATACCAGTGTTTATCCTAACTGTGTAAATACATCAACATGACAAAATTAACACGGGTCATACCACAGCTTGTGTGTAATATTGGATTCTATGCAGACAAACAGAATTCTGTTCAGGTTGTCAACAATAATGCATGCATATAAAACAGGCTTTTTCTTTGTAGGAGATAAAAATAGAAGCAACCAGTTAATCCATATTGGATAATCAATGATTACTGAAGGATTATATAATTATCCTTCACTACAATACATAATCATCATGCGTTGCTGATTTTCATTGATGTTGAAAAATTAATATTTATTACTATCTAAGCTAAGAATGTTGAATAAACCTATTCAGAAGAACAAATAATGAATACTTTATTGATGACAAAACATTGAATAGATTCCAAAAATATTTTTTTATTTGATAATGGTGCATGTATTGAAGCTGTTAATAGCATGAGATTTGACATATTTATTTTTGGATTTGGGGTTTAGAGCCACTTAACTTTCATCACGGCTTGCTAGTTTAGGACAGGAGCAAAGCCATAACACTCATAGCACTGAATGTTGCAGTACACCTGCGAGCACCAGCTGGTACTGACAGACAAAGGGTGCTAATAGCATTGCCATGGAATAACAGTGCATCATATCATGATTGTGTCAGAAAGGTAACTTTGGCGAACATTGATGCCGGGCTCCCAGGATGGGATTTGAACCTGGACCTCTGGATCTGATGTCCAGCAGGAATATTCCATACACAATGACCATTTGATATTTATCTTTGCTTGTATTACCTAGTCATGAGCGTATGAAGTGTTTCTATAAATGTCATAGCCATTGTTGACCGTCATTCCTCATATCATTGTTCACTGTCAGTACTCGTGCTAGAGGCACAGTCCGACCTCTGAAGACAAACCATACATGGCAGAACGGTGGACTTCGGAGCCAAGGTTCCAGGTTCAAATCCCGCCCTGGGAGCCCGGCATCAATGTTCGCGGAAGTTACCTTTCTGACGCGATATTGATAGGGTGCGATGTCTGTAGAGTGGCAATGCAGTTATATTCCTTGGGCTTGTCAGTACCAGCCGGTGCTCGCAGGTTTACTGCAACATTCAGTGCTACGGATGTTGAAGGTTTCCTCCTACCCTAAACTGACAAGTCGTAATATAAGTAAAAGAATCTTGAAAGCGACTCTAAACCCCAATTTTAAAAAAACACAAAAAAACAAACATACGTGTACATACATGTATTTTACGTCAACAGAAATTGTGATCCTACTACCAGTATTGTTAAAACCTAACAAAAATATGGTTATTAGCCAAGTACTTACAATGCTAAGACAGAACCGACTTGCAACTAGGAACACTCGACTGCCTCATACCTTGTAATCTTCTGGCCTTATTCAATAAGATATATGTCACCAGACAATTAATGATTTTTTCCCTCCGCAGCCATTTCATAGCCCATTAACATTTGATTTAAAGTAGAAATCATTGGTTCCATAAATATTTCAAAGCTATGACAGCAAACAATCGAGAGACCATTAATAATGAAATTGATTTGAATGTTCTTAGACATAAACAATTTGTTTACCTATTTACGTGCTGAGTAGAAATTAGCATACATCCAGTATTGATAAGAGAAATACATGCAGTGCTGAACAAACATAATGCAACTTTGAAAACTTATTAAATTTCTTGGTAGGAGATATATATATATATATATACTTAAATGAGATTAACATTTGGAAATATGCTATTTTCTCTCTCACAAAATCAACTATTTATGTAATTTCTTCTCACTTGTTATATACGTAAGTGGAACTGGTTTATAGCTTTTAAAGTAGGGTTATGTTTGGTATTTGCATTTGTTCATGTACATTTATGTAACTGTCTTTTTTCTCATTATGGCCATAGTTAGTTGACTCCCTGGTTTACAGGTTTGCCGACCCAATTTGTTCCATTTTGTAAAATACGAATAATGAAAATAGAAATAATTATTTTTATTATAATCAGCCGACAGTATATTGGTCTTTAGAAAATTACAATAATAAATGGTGAAGGAACAAGTCGTATAAACCATCATTGAACATGTGCATGGAGTCTAGTGCCATATAAATACACAATATTATTATAGTATTCAACTATTTAATATTCCTGATATCACGCTAGTTATCAATATTTTCATGTCTTATTAAAATTGATGAGACTAGCTCTAATAATTATATACACTGTTACAATGAAATTTTTAAGTTAGAGATATTTAAAAATAATACAACAAACAGAAATTCACAATGAGGTATGTCCCTCATCTAATACAACAATGGAGGGTGCAGTTGGAATATTTCTGATTTAATTGGAAGTTTAAAGCCAAGGGAAGGAAACTATAAAAACCTATGGTTACTGTGGCTATTGGTACTACATCATGTGATCAACATTGGACTTCGGAGCCAAAGGTTCCAGGTTCAAATCCCGCCCCGGGAGCCCGGCACCAATGTTCGTGAAAGTTACCTTTCTGATGCGATATTGATAAGATGTGATGTCTGTAAATTGGCAATGCAGTTATCATCCTTGGTCTTGTCAGTACCAGCCGGTGCTCGTAGGTTTACTGCAAGATTCAGTGCTACGATTGTTGCAGGTTTCCTCCTGCACTAGACTGACAAGTCGTGATATAAGTGAAAGAATGGTACATAAATATGGTATTAAATGACTTGATCCAACCATGATTAATAATTTAAATGCGAACATATATCTTTGTAAGTATTGATCTGGAATTCATCTAATTGTCATTATTATTATCCATTTTAAAGTTACTGGATACCCACAGACATGCATTATGGAATTCCCACATTGTAGAAAGATTTTTACCAATAGAAAATAGATGATTTCTATACCAAATGACTGCCCAAAATATTCATTGAAATCTGTGCTCTTCATATGAGAGTATTTAGTAAAATAAATGTTGGTTGTAAAATTGAAAAAACATATATAGTGGGGGTTTAGAGCCTCTTTCAAGATTCTTTAACTTATATTACAACTTTGTCAGTTTAGGGCAGGAGGAAACCCGCAACATCCGTAGTGTTAAATGTTACAGTAAACCTGCAAGCACCTGCTGGTACCGATAGACCAAGGATGATAACTGCATTTCCATGGTACAGACAGCACATCCTATCATGATCATGTCTGAAAGGGTAACATTGATGCCAGGTCTGTGATTTGAACCCGCGACCTTGGCCTCCTAAGTCCAACATTATACGCGCATACCCACCCTGGTTGTAAATAGAATTGAGCTATATAAATGTATAATAATACATAAGCATTATTATTTAACATCTCTGCAACTGGAATCAGTTTAAGATAAGGACTAACATAAATAATGTTTGTCAAATATGTGTAGTAAGGAATAATGGAAGGATTACACTCACTTATTTCTCATGCCCTGCTTGTTATATATTTCTTGCTTTTTATTTGGGGGGGGGGGGGGGCGGAGAGAAAGTTTAACTATATTTTGAAAGTGATATAATTTTTAAAAAATGTCTTTGAAAAGCAGGGCCCTCTGCCGCACAGGTTATTCAATGCTGGCACCATCTTCCATAATTTACAAATGCCACAACCTGCACACACTACAAAATATCACATACAAATTTTGCATTTTTCAATGGAATTTACCATATCAATTGTTGTACAGGATCAACAAGATCTACAATGCCGAATAATGTATAAAGTTCATAAATTAAAAACGGAATCAGTTTTCAGCATTACTGTAATCAAATGTTCAGTTTCAAATAATAGCTATAATTACTCACAGAAGGCTATCATGGCATTCTTTCTACCATAGATCTATGAAAAGATAGGTTTTGTGGACATTGAAGCCGGGCCCTTGGGATGGAATTTGAACATGGGACCTTTGGCTCTGACGTACAACATTCTACCATTGCGCCTCATCAAGTTACTATTGGTACTCATCTTCCCCAGGCCAAATGATAATAACAAAAAAGTAACAATATGACATTTATGACTATGCTGTTAACATCAAACTATTTAGACATACAGGATTTAGCATGAAAGATTACTTTAATGATAGTAAAATTGCATCCAACACAAGCTTCATGACACGGCTGATTTTGAATGTTTTATTAATATTATATGACTGTCATCTTAAACTTTCCCAATTACACCATATCCACATACTGGTATTCATCACACAGCATGTCAACAGTTTCCTCTATACCTGATATATACTGTGTACATACACACACTAGGAAATTGCTAGAGTGACAGTTATATGATTGAGATAAAGGTAAATCAGTCACTCTGTAGAGTGGCGATATATTACAAGGATTTCTCGCCACTGATATATTCTGCTATCCTACTACCAAGCATATAATAACAGTATTATCTATACATTCACACAACCGCATGAGAGCAGTCTCCAATATAAACATACACACGAGAGCATGATGACATAATTTTCATCAATAAATGTACACGCATAATTTATCACAAATAATAAATAAAGTAATTCTTACTGTTTTTTCCAGCTTGAAAATAAATACTCCAACTTTGAATCACCAAATCATAAACATTCGCACATGTTAAGAGAAACTATCTGCAGTTTTTCTGTTTGATCCAAACATGTGGCAATGCAGGTATCAATGCTGTCCAGAAGATTACCTTTCATGACGGATGACATTGGGTGATATTACTGTCACACAAAAAGTTGGAAATGCCAGACAACTCGGCTCTGAAGTGTGACCAAGCTGTCAGCATTGTAGCGCTGCTGGCTACATCTGTGGCCAACATATGGTGGTGGATATCTCCATACTTGCAATGGCAGAATATAAGTCTACGCTCATTAGTATGCTAATCCAGTACGCATTCATCCTACACATAAACCATATTTGAAATAAATTTATACTCGATAAAAGTAATTAAGAGCCGGCAGATATTTTGTGGGAAACCAAATTTTCGGAACTCAGCTTTAGTAATCTGGACCAGTTGTATGAAACATCAATGATTCATTAACGTACAATTAAACCTCTGTTAACTAATGCGTCATTAAATTGCATTGCATGAAACTTTTAAGGACGTTAAATCCCCCCGTTGGCGGCGGCTCATCAACTAATTGAGGTCGGGTGCTCAATTAAGCAATCATTGAGTGGGTAGTGGATATCAAAATAATGTCTGGAGGTGGGAGAAAAACACGACTACTTGTTTTCTAGGATCGACGAAGAAGTTCAATTGTAATTTCCTAACATGTTTAATTAGCATTAATTTGATATCTAAATGTGAAATAGCAAGAGGGGAACTGGAATTAAATAGCAAGAAATCCACATACATACATACAATGCAGGTAATGAAATATTTTGTTCCATATTCACAGATGATAGTTAGAGTAGAGAATACTATCGGTTTTGTTTACACATTGTTGTGGAATAAATCAGTCTCATCGGGAAAGACACACAAACAGTGTTTGTTCTTTTAGAAATATACCTCGAATCTTTGACGAATTTAAAGATATTTAATTCCTACAAGCACATGCAGTCAGCTGAGCATGAGGATGGGGAAAGGGGATACGAGGATACTACATCGTGAAAATAGGCTGTCTAGGATCCTGATAGGACAGAAATAGGACTTTTGGTCGAATGGGAGGATTATGACATGAGAGGAGGGTATATAAGATAGAAAACGGCCGGGGACCGCACCTCTGGACCTAGGGAGACGACTGAGAAGTACGACCCGTGCTCAATCTATACGGTGTGTTTCCCGGAATAAAACTATTCACAACTTAGTCGTCTTCTTGACTGGTTTTCACGACAACACAGAAGAAGGAGACCGGTGTCCGGAGAGCACACAACAAAGGAAGAATATATAGAACTAATCCTCCCAAACGTACACAAAGAAACTAAAAGAATTGAGCTTCCCAAACATATTACATAGGGTCATAGTTCATCCCGTACAACATAAAATCCAAGCATGCACGTGATACTAGTGCAGTGGACATACACATAATCCACGTGCATTTAACGTACATGAGTCCAATACAATATCGGGTGTTACACTTTGCAAATTGTATAGGTGGGGGGGGGGCCTGGACTTTAATTAATCTTGTTGAGTATATTTCCCATATACCGATAGTCTACTGGTCTTTAATTAATTCTGTTGAGTATATTTCAAATTATTTGCAAATTGGTTGCAAGAAACAAGTTCTATTTATTCTTTTGATCCAAATCACATATCTCGTGGTCACATTAACAACCTTTCGTTACACCACACGGACAAACACATGTTGACATAAACCATCAGAAAACTTTGTGAAAATAACAACCCATACCGTTTACGGCATTCGTGGTGTGTGCAGTGATCATTTGTCTAACAACAGTTGCCTCCTTTGACCAGTGACTGCAATATTTTTCGAGTAATAAAGAAATTACGAAAGAGTAACCGGGCTTGAATTGAGATTTTCTCCAATATGTCTTATGTGCATGGATGTTTTTCAAAATACTCAGATGGGTGATACTCCATGGTAAGCACTAAACATATTGATTCTATTATATATCTAGCTTGTAGTCTAAATGCTAATCCTTAATTTAATACAAAAATGTATATGCACTATTGTAATCAATAATGACAGTACCACAATGAAATATGCCGAAATGGCCAGTACACCCCAAATGTCTGGTATTGAAAGAGTTAGAGGTTAAGAATACTAGTGATGGTTAACTATTAACATCTGCGAGTTGAACTACTAAACATTGAAAAAATGTAACATTATTTAGTGAATCAGGGCCAGTTGGCTTATTAAATGGTCAATTGAATAATTATTGTAAAATATACACATTTGAATTGTGTAAACAAGTAATGTATTCAACCAGGGATAAAACTGTGTCGTCTCGGTTGACTAATTTGTAGACAAATTAATCAGAAAACTATGTATAATTCAAATGAGGAAATCAGCTTAATGAAAACAATGGATGTATTATTGCATCAACCATAATGCAGAAACATTGTGCTGCACGTGTTACATTAGCCAAAACACAATCATAGTAGCATGGCGCATTTAGCACAATGGTAGAATGGTGGACTTTGGAGCCAAAGGCCCTGGGTTCAAATCCAGTAACGGGTTCCGACATCAGTTTTCACAAAAGTTACCTTTCTGATGCAATCATGATAGGACATGTTGTCTGTACCACATCCTCGCACCCCAGGGGTACTTAATTCCATTCAGGACTCACTTCATTGTACCCCTGGCACATATCTGGAGAGAAACTCGCAAACAGCCAACCAATGAAATAATTTTCCCGATATATTTGGTATAAAAATCTATCCAATGAAATAGATTTTTATCTTTGTTCTATTTATCGCTTCTAAACTGTTTGTGCAAGTTTCTCTCTAGATGAGTGCCAGGGGTACCACATGAAGTGAGTCCTGAATGGAATTAAGTACTCTTGGGGTGTGAGGATGTCTGTACCATGGCAATGCAGTTATCATTCTTGGTCCTTTGTCTGTCAGTACTTGCATGTGTCCTCCTGCTCTAAACTGGCAAGCCATGAAATAAATGAAAGAATCTTGAAACCCCAATTATTTTTTTTATTATATATATATAGTGGAATGACATGACATAGATTTTAATAATGGAAAGTATCAAATTAACTGACCCATTCATGCTGAATAATTTGAACATCAACAGCAATGACCAGCTACCACCAGGATGTAACTGATTAATCTAACCTCATATGCACAAATTGAAATAATGTATAATAGTAGAGTAATATATACCATGGAATAGGGTCGAAAAGTTCTTTGACAATTATTCCATTTATGGACATGCATACCAAATGAATGAATATTCCATGTACATGGCATAACTAAATCTTAATAATAAATTATCATTGAAATATGTAAAAGTTATACCCACACTATCTGAGGTGTATCGCTCAATATGCCTACAGTTTTGGTGTACTTTTTCACTACCATGTGACTGCCTTTTACACAGTAAAAGTACATACATATGTACAGTATTGTATATACATGTACATACTACTAAATATGTAAATCAGTTGTGACAAAGTCACAGATTTCTCTGGTTGAATACTAATACAATATCTGAATCCATGGCCACAACAATGAACAATGTCCTCCAAATTTATACAATTTTTGTTTATCAAGGTTAACAAGATTAGTTGAGAAGAAATTAATCACTTGAGTGGTAAGAATATACTAATACTAGTATATATTTTTACGTTTAATTAATTTTTAATAACATCGTTTAATTAAATAATTCAATCGTATCTTC
>JAUTBT010069080.1:0-13896 GCA_032361225.1 Lepetodrilus schrolli
TGTTGTCGCATTTATGTCTAAAAGCTTGAGGTCGCATTAAATTAGTGACGCATTAATTTCCTGATTTACAGTAATCATACGGCGATCTGTATTTCTCAAAACCAAAAATGTAATAATTCTGTATTTTCCAGAATGTATGCATAATTAATTATGTAAAATAGTGTTATACCTACATATTTTCAATTATCCAATATTACCGTATGTTATCATGAAAAGCGTATATCTTTCAACCTGTTGCCGACATATTACCTCGGTCAAATAATCAGTGTGCACTCATGTGACCTCCACGCCTCAGGAAGTATACCTCATGCTGCTGTTTCCATCCCTTGGAGGCTGTTGTGCTCACAATCACCACCTCATTCTACCGGATAGCCTTCATTGATGTGCGAACAATGGCCTGCATGTACATATAGGTATATGTTTGCTCTCATATGGATACTAGTTATTCTTAGAATAAGCATAGGTGTGTTTGTGTGTGTTTGTGTGTGTGTGCGTGTGTGTGTGTGCGTGTGCGTGTGTGTGTATGTGTGTGCAGTACAACATCATTGCACAGACATTGAACCTCATCCGAAGACGCCCCATTCCACAAACACCATCGACTTGACGTGTTGTTGACACCATCTTCCTCACAATATTGGGAAGAAAACGAGCACAGCCCTCTAAGCTACGGTCTATGTGTACGCAATTTGTCTTCGCCGTACTGAGCCATGTATATTATGCATGCATTCTATCGGTCAGCGGAAGTGTAACAGCGCTACGAGCAAGTTCCGGTCCTGAATGTCATCGGCAGCGCCTGGGGGCATTTCACTAGGACCTGTTTCAGATAGTTGTCTTCCTTAATCTGGTCCGGCGAGCTTTCTCCTAGACTGACACTAGTGGACTTCCTGTCCATAACATTAGTACGCACAGACATACGCTCCGTGCACGCGTCTAAATCTTCCGACTGTGGCACAGTTGGCGGATTGGTAACGACGTTAAAGACCGACGGCGATTGGCGGAATCGAGGCATCACCTCTTCCACGGAGCTCTCCCCCGAAAAAAAGGCGATGAAATATTCGTTTTGCTTAATCTGTTTCCTTTACTGTTTCAATTTGTCCATATTTATCAGCAAACCTCGTTATCTGTGATCCGAGAGGAGAGCGAAGAGACGGGCAGAGTTCGGTTCTGCGGATACACGCCAGGGAAAGAGAAAGAGTGTGAGAGGGATACGATCGCAGAATCAATAGTGGATCCACGTAGGGGGCGCTAGTGAATTCATTAGCATTTTGTTCGCTCTTGCCATGCAGACTTCGCCTTCACTCGACGAATAAGACTTGTGATCACAGGTGTGCTTTGACTTGTTAACGGTTATACCCGAACTGTTCTGACTGCAGGTGTGTCATGCGTGTTCGTCGTTCATTATGAGGTAAGTGCACGCCTGCGTTTCCATACTTCCATTGTTAATATCTCGACGGTTTTCTGTTAGAACACGGAGACCAGATGTTTACCAGTTGCAATACATTTCAGCTGACTGTGGGTTCGTTCCAAGGATCGAAAGTTCACGCGAAGAGACATCTCTGTATTGACTAGGGGATGTAAGACGGATATGTTATTAGGTTGTACTTGGAGGGGGGAGGGGATCATGAAATCCATACACCATGACCGGGGTTAATAACGCGACCTTCGGGGAAAATGTGCTGTGGGATTAATTACCATTGACGATCGTTTCTACACTTGTGTACATGTCGCCAAGTAGCGCGTGTTAGAGCTATGGGCTCTTCTATAGAGAAAACCATGTACAATGTGTGATTTATTTTACTGCCTGTTATACTACCTGTTTCAATCTTCATTGCGCCCATTAACATGTCTGATTCTATAACAAAAGATAATTTATATCCGTATTGAAATATCACGGATTACCAGATAACATGTTCCGTTACATGGTATAAATAAGTGGTATTGTCACAACAAATATCGATGTTGGAATGATAACTAAATTTGCCTTAAATATATTCTTGCATGGTATGGTATGTAGTATTCACGCGATCTAGATAGCCAGCCTCAGCAACTCATCAACATGTCATTAGGCTTACACCAGACACTCTAACGAATATTGAATTCCTGTGGTGTCGTGTATCTTTAACGCTCGCGAATATGGGAGTACTAAAATGGTGTTAATGATAAATAATCATCGCTAGTCATCATGTCATTATGAACGACGTAGCGCGATACTTCGTCCTGTTGCCGTTCTATCACACTAGTGCTATATAACGTCCGAATTAATTAGAAGACCATCACCATTCTGGTACAGGACTGGATGAAGTCTTGAAAGCTATATAATTCACTATCGACAAATGTGATCACTGCTTCAGCTTATTGATGAGTCTTAAATGCGGCAGCACCGAATTCCATAAAGAATAGCATGTACTCTCGCCTGAGCAAAGTTTAACCCAAATTAAAAGAGCTAACAGAATGAGCAAGCAAATTCGATCTGCAATGTTGAACGTTTCGGAATACTCTTAGGAAATCAGCGGTGATTAAATGCAGGGATGTAGGCAGTGCATGAGTTGCGTAACTCACTATATGCCATGAATATGTTCGTTAACAACATCGTATTGAATAAAGGTATTTGCTTTTGGGGATATTGAACGACGCTTCTAAATTTCTAAACTTCAGTGTTCGTGTTTAAGTAACGAGTTAGGTTGCAGAGTGAAGTCACGTTCGAAATGGCAACACCTGATGCCATCAGTATTGCTGAGAACTTTTCAATTCAAGTGTTGATGACAGAATGTTGACCATATCGTGTCTATTCATTCTGACAAAGGAATTTACTTTATCATCGGAAGTGATCTCCTTTAACCCACAATAATGCAGTATCCAACAAGCAGCCTAGGACGGTGTGAGTTCTTAAGTCAGTGTCGTGTGTACGAGGGATGGATAGTATATTGACTGTTCCTAACAGAACGCCACGTGTAGTAATTGTACCAGACAAAGAAAGGCGTGTGATGGTGTGCATGTGGTTCGAGGAGGTGGGGGATAGAAGAGAGATAGAAATATAGTTGGAACACAAGTCGGTATTAGCTGGATATAACCATATTCGTGTACAACCACGCTCATGGGCATATTATAGATATAAATCATTGTCGATAACCATTATCTACATCAATGTGCATGCAGCCTATGATTATAATTCAGATATGAGACTCAGTTGTAACTATTTCATAGTCGATTTATGGTAAGAATAAATCGAGTTAATGTTAGTCGTATAATACATACTTTGTAAAAGACGTACGGACGTCTAAAGCATTCTGTACAGGCACAAGTAAAGCTGGTGTTGTCAGTCTTCAGAGAGGAAACGTGCATATACAATTCCAGAACTAATGTGTAGTAATTATGACAATGTTTCCAACACAAGCTGTATGATAGATGCGGAATGTTGTCTAAACATAGTCTGCTGTCATTGTAATGGATACACGCAGAAGCACATGCAGAGTTGCGGCCGTATCTACCGTCATTCTAAACCTGCTTCTCTATCAGCACATGTCTCCCATTCGTTATTCTCACCATCTACTGAGATTCAGTTATTATTTTCTTTCATAGCCAGCTGGTTAATCGACCCTCTATATACGTTTATTCATTGAACAGCTGGTAGATGAAAGATATGACCTCTGGGTATATATCAACATGCGGATTATGAAAAACAAACAAAGAAACGGAAAATCTGATGTTAATGTTAACGTGATACTACTAGTTGTAGTAGGACGATAGCTGAATGTGTACGTTAGTTTGGATACGAATATCTACAAGTCAAGTGCGTTTCTCAATAAATGAAAGACATGGGGCCATTCTAGAGAGTTGTACACGTTGCTGTCCGAAACTGTCTCAATGAGAAAATACGTCTTCGTAGACCCCCGATATGTATTATGCAATCAATATTCTGATCATGCTCAGATAGATACCACAACAAACGTTCACGAAGTGTTGCATAAACATGTTGAACTGATCCGTTCTGGTATTTTGCTACCACAAATGTGTGTGAAATCGATACATAGGCTTACACTAGCGTCACCCCCCTCCCCCCCTCTCAACATTTAGAACGCGGTAGGCATCAATGTCAATCGCTGCTGTCAAATGGCATACCGGACCCTCGTGCTAGGGTTACCGTATGAAACACTGTCTGTATCTATCTATACGTTGGATTTATACTTGGAGAATTGAGACAGTCGTACGTAGCCGTATACAGTGTCCTAGATGTATCATCTCGCCTTGTCAATCGATAATCTTATAGGTGGCAGAAATCTACAGAACGCATCGGTGCCATGGATTCTCGTGATGACACCGAGGGGACGAATCGTGCGACAGTTCGGCGATATTAAAACTGGAATGGGTATATTAATGTGATGGTTTGCCTTGTTGTTTTTGGCAGTATCGGTCACCTACCGTCACAGTCATAATATGAAGCGGTCTACGGCGGAACGTTCAGAGAGATGATTGCCATGATATTGTAATATTGACTTTGTATGAAGATATAATCTGACTGTGAGTCTATGTATTGTGCATTTGGTTCATGAAGCTATGGAACAATGCCAGTTTAGAGAATGGAACGGTTTTTGTGATCATTGCAAAAACGTTTGTACATATTTCCTAAAACATTGGAATAACCACAGCTAGATCATCTGAGAATATTTGTCCTGCAGTTTATTTTGTTATTGATTAGCATCTCATCTGAGGGTATGGATAATGCTCGTATGTTATATGTCAATGCATGCATGGTGACAGATATTATTTGGGGGACCGTAGCTTACCTTTTCATGTCATATCAGTACAGTAAAGTTAGCCTAAAGAGGTTCTTATAACATTGGTGCTTAGTCGGAAGTTAAGTTCTTTAGGTTCTTAAACAGGTTCTTAATTTCTTAATTAAAATAAATGTCATTGTTGCCTGAAAAATATCTATACATCTAATACATGATATTGAAAGGGATCTCACTCATTTTCATTACCTGATAGAACTTAAAATAAGATTTAAAATAAGAACCTGTTTCCGATTTTAGGCTTAAATATGTTCTTATGTGAAGGGGGGTCTAATAGGGCAATCTTAGCCTGACATGTTTTTACTGTATGTGGTATACTATGTAAATGATGCATCAGCATCTTTGCACAACACTTCACCTTGAGGATATCGAATGGATGTCTGTAGTTATCATCTTGACGTGAACTCGAGTTTTTAACTACACAACTAATATTGTACAATTATGTAGTACTTGAACATAATTATGTGCTGTACATGGTCGTGTGTTTACTATCTGTATGTCTGCACAACACATGAAAAGTATGGTATGTGTATGTCTGCACAACACACGTAAAGTATGGTTATGTATGTCTGCATTACACATGTAGACTATGGTATATGTATCTCTGCACAACACATGAAAACTATGGTATACTAGTATGTCTGCATAACACATGTAAAGTGTGTTATATGTATGTCTGCACAACACATGTAAAGTATGGTATATGTATGTCTGCACAACACATGTAAAGTATGGTATATATATGTCTGCACAACACATGTAAAGTATGGTATATGTATGTCTGCACAACACATGTAAACTATGGTATATGTATGTCTGCACAACACATGTAACGTATGGTATATTTATGTCTGTACAACACACGTAAAGTATGGTATACTAGTATGTACACGCAGGAAGATTAGGAAGACCAGGGATCCGTTGCATAGAACAGTTGTAGCTACAATTGATTGTAAATAAGAGTTTCGGAACCCGCTACAAATATAAGTCTGGATGCATGAACCACTTGTATTGCTACAATAGTATTAGTTAACCATTTTCTCAAGTATTGTAGCGATAAAAGTGTTTTATGCAATGAACTTACACTTGTAGCGGGTTCCGAAAATATGATTTACAATCAATTGTAGCCACAACTGTTCCGTGCAACGGGGCTCTGTTCAAAGAACCATACTATAGTGTACATGTACATGTGTCTATCTTACACATTGCATCTCAGGAACGATCTGCATCTGATGGTGCTTGGACATTGTGTATCGGTCATATCGTCATAGTATACTTCTGGGTAATGCATGTTATGCTTTACATTCCTTAAATAGACGCTATTGATTTCGCGACACTCTCAGTCCAGGCTTCTATTCAAGGCAGGTTTCTATTATTTCAAACACAATTTTGCAGGAAGTTCTTCGTCCTTCGGGTTTAACATTTTATGATCAACTTTTAAAATTGTGAACGCTGTAAAAAAAAAAAAAAAAAAAAGAATATTTTACTTCATGGTATAGATAAGAAGGGAGCAAACTGACGGCATAACATTAAACTGATGTAGTAACAAATCTCTTCACTATATCTTATGGGCTGTGCACTCGTGGTCTCTAGACAGGCCAATGTTTAAGGCAAACTTCTATTCAAGGCAGGCCTTTATTAATTTCGGCCTCCGTGCAAGGCTTTATATGCAAGGCAGGCTTCCATTCAAGGATGTACAGTAGTTTCCAGCAGGGATTAGGGTGTAGAGGAAGCATATGGCTATTGGGAAGATCAGTGTATTGGTGTGTATATTGGATATATATTCATTGACATACCGGCATATGCGCCTTTGAAGCTGATCGTAGTGTACCTGTCCATTCTTTGACACTGTGTGACTTTATCGCTGAAAATATTTTTCACATTTTGTTTTGTCTATCAATAACATAGCATAATTACATATATTGGTACACTTTTATATCATATAGGAATACTGCGTTGGCATGCCATCTAAACACATTCCATAATATCTAAGATTGCAATAATATCATCTGAAATCATAGATTCCTCCACCTGACGTCGTCTCCAATAATTCTCACTGTGTTTATATCTAGACTGAATATTTTCTCTTTCGTCAATCGCTTTCATAGTCAACATCTCCTACACTGCGCTGTGAGCATTATTTTAAAGTATGGATACTAACGCTATGTACATGGACTATCATCATCATCATCATCATCATCATAATAATGACCACCCGTCCGATCTCTCATGAGCTTTCTCAGCTGGTCTTCTTGGTCCGCTATAATGATACTTTCATGACTCGTATCCACTTTCTCTCCAATCTGCTTCTTGCTTTATGATTTTGAAACCTTCTCACAAGACATAGATGCTCTCAAATATATCATTGGCATGTTCCGTTTTGTAATTTATTTTTGTACCTGAGGTTCTCGGCCTGAGTGAAATCATGTCCTGTTCTGTTCTGTTCTGACTGCATTTATCTCATTTTACATGTACTCTCACGTATGCTCCTTCGTCACGTATGGATGAACGATTTCCGCTGTGACGTAAAACAATAAATCACTCACGTATGCTCCTCCGTGTCTTGGC
The DNA here is from genome assembly GCA_032361225.1 of Lepetodrilus schrolli. NCBI lineage: Eukaryota > Metazoa > Mollusca > Gastropoda > Lepetellida > Lepetodrilidae > Lepetodrilus > Lepetodrilus schrolli. The sequence goes on from JAUTBT010069080.1 coordinate 7,359, forward strand.
GTTTTATTAGCGCAATATCAACCGTATTCTTCTTCATCTCCTTTGTTATCATGCGACGTGATGTAATGAGTTCATAGTTCAAGCTGAACGTTAGGCGTGGCACTCTCTTCCATTAACACATGTGTCACACACGTGACACGTTCTCCCACATCATAGATTCACCTGACGAGGTTAACCATAAAGTATGCCTCTTCTATGATTAATTTTCATAGCTGAATCCATCTGTCGAACTAGCTTCATTTGAGCAAAGCAAAACTCTTGGTTGCCTGACGTCCACACGCGCAGACTTGTAAACTCCGCCCACCACCGGTGCTTAAGCCAGATCGGTAGCAGTCAAGGTACAGATCCAGACTAGCCTCGGGATTTCTACAGTAGTCATTGTTAACCGGTAGACAGTCGAGTTGGAAGCAGCGCCTGGGAATTTGCGAACGCCGTTGTTCAGGTAATTCCCATATCCTCACTATTCAGTAACAGACATACGTTTTCTTTGGCATTTGTATATTCATCATGTGGTCGACACTTTCCGGGAGCGTTCGTTTTATGTATTCGATCATTGTAAGTTGTAAAAGAAAGAAATATCCACATGCTTCGCAAGCTGCGAATGTTCATTAGAGAGTGATAATTTGTTCACGTTTTGTTAAGTGTAGGAAGGAATTGGGAAGTATAAATGAGATGTTTTCATGATTCAGTGGCCTTTTTGTTTGGTCAAAAATGTTACTTTTAAAGAAACGGTATCGACTTACTAGTGATGTGAAATTTAGTGAATCATTTACATCGGGTTACGTAGACGTATGTAAACTCAGTTTCCTCCGTATGTTAGACTTGGTGCTTGGATGTCAAGCTGGACAGATTTTGATTCTGTCCTCATCGGAAACACGTATGTTGTTGAAGTTCCAATATGGTAAATCAGTTTGTATATCGGTGATCGGTGTATTTGGCGTTCTTCCTCATCTTACACAGCTTAATATCGCCAGTGTCTGTATATAATGCTCATCGATTAGTTTCTTGGTTTGGCTTATGGTAGGCGTATCGTATCATACTTTCTAGACTACTAGTACCGTTCTCTAAACAATCGGTTATCGAAATGTATATGTTATGATCCTGTGACATACTACTATATAAATATGATTCAAGATTCCGATGATGTTAACATATATTTGGCTCGAATTGAGGTGTCTTGATTTTGATTTTTGGATTTTAAAAATAATAAAATCACATATTTAAATTGATTGATTATTTATTTAATATATGTCCGTTTTCAAAACTGGTTAGTGCTTTAGTTATCTGACATGGTGATAAGCATCCGCATATTCGTGTGTAATTTTATGAAGTTCCTAATTACGGATGATCTCGGTGAAGATCGGTTTCTCATTCGGAGAAGATGAGGTTGCAATGTCTGTATCCATAGTAAACCCGTTGGTTTACCGCTGAACAGGCTGCTGTATCGTTCAATGACAGTACGCTTTCTGTGTATTACCCTCCCATCAAAACCATCGAACCGCAGTTTAACGCAGTCCTGTTAGTATGTTTTTTCTACTGTAAGTTATTATTAGCCTGTTTCTTCATGTCATGCAACTGGAATATAACAGAACATTATGTTAGCATATGTAATTGCCAAGGGATTAGTGCACCGTTGCCGTACATGCTGACAATTATAAAATAGGTTTAACTGCATGCACTATTTTACCCAAACATACACATCGTTGAAGAAAATATAAAAATCATAAGTTGTTATTTGCCATGGAAATCAATATTATATTTTGAAATACGACAAGTTTGTTTTGACCTTCGTTTTTGAATGTTTTCCGTGGCATGCATAATTAATGAACAGTTGCACGTCAATACTCTGGTACGTGAGTATAGTTCGGAATGTAATTACGCTCTTCAGTGGTTTACTGCTGAATGAACTACTTCCGGTTGTATTGATGGTCAGCGTGGAACATGCTTTATGACAGAAGTCTATATCGATCTTATCGTGTGTACGAGTGAGAGAGGTGAAAGGGAGAGTGAGATAGATAGATAGAGAGATAGATAGATAGATAGAGAGAGAGAGAGAGAGAGAGAGAGAGAGAAAGGGAGACAGAGATGGGGGGTGGGGTGTATCAGTGTTATATGGTACTAGTATGCGACAGAGTTGTTTTCTGGTTCGATGCCAAACAACTTTGCACATAGATAGCCATATTTTTCGATTCGCGTCTGCACACTTGATAACCTTCCTCCAAAGGAATACAGTAAATGGTTCTCATGCGAGTTATGCCATTGAATGCAGTCTTATCTATTAGCTGTGGTTCTTGGTTAACTTAACTGAATGGACAATTCTATATGTAATGTAGTCCTACTATCATCAATACAACTTATTTTTAAGTTTCATTTAAGGGAATATGATATATTATGATCTATTCTGTTCCCGTACTCTTAACCATTTAATATGATTGGTGAGGTATACGATCTCAGTTAAACATACGATCTCGGTACATGTAATTACATTATAAACTGTTCGTGTTACAGGTATAGGCTAAGGGTGACAATTGTAATATATTAGTGCCTTTTACGTGTATTTTATAAGTTGTCCACTCGTCATGCGGGGTATATGGAATTATGTACCCCGCTTGAGAGACCTTGTACCCCGAGCCGTTAGGAAAGGGGTCCAAGGGCTCTCAAGCGGGGTACATAATTCCATGTACCCCGAGGGACGAGTTGACAACGAATTTATCATACCGTCATGTTACGGTACGTGAACATGATGTAAATTCAATCGAAACGTTTGTTTTCCACTTGGCCGTAGTTAGAATTGTGACCTCATAGATCAGGGTGACGTCATTGCGGCAGCCCTCGACGTCATTCTGGATGAATAATCGCATGTTCGCTTTCTAAAAGTAGTATCTCACTGGGCTGCGATAGCTTGCGACTAGTTGGAGACACAAAATTGCGAAACATACGCGAATAGCGACAATTTTCAATTGGTATCACACTGAATTGGTACTTACGACACATTTGCGTATATTGCACGAACTCCAAAAGTTGGTCCAAAATTCGCCTGGTTCGCAATTTTGTCGCGCGATTGTCGCACATTTCAGTCGTACGACAGTTTTGCGTAACAATTATGAAATCTACCCCGGAATGTCAGATTCTCATTTTTGTCTCCAATCATTCACAATTTAGTTTCATAGGTCGCCAACCCCTCACAAAGTTGTCTCACATTTCTCGCATGACTCACGGAAACTAAATTGAGAAGGGTTCGAGGCGGGTTCGAGACACCCGCGACGACTCTGTGACTATTTTGAGAGAAAATTTGTCGCGCGAATTTTGTTAACGTGTTCAAAATTCCAGCGACACAAGAGCGAGGCCCTGCGACTCACGCGAGGAAATTTTTTTAAAAACGCGAACGTTTCGAGACATTTTGGAAACCCCCTCGCGAATGCCGTTCGCAATTTGTCGTCAACAGTAGCAGCCAGTGAGATACGATTCGCTCTCGGGGTATACGAGAAATTTCAGACTGTAAAAACCCGTACGCCCCGGAAATCAGGCTGGAAACTAATAGTGCCACAGTTAGGCCGTTTTAGCAGCAGCGGGAAATAAGTGCATAATTTGCAAACCTCCCAGGCGGGGTATATGGACATTTGTAAAAATCACGTAAACAGAATACACTTACATGAACGGTAGGATAATACACAATATTACATTTTAAAAGGCTGTATATATATATTTCTGTCCATAGCCAACTTTTCCTTAATTAGTCTACTAGACTCTACTGGTATATTTAATATGGTCCCATTATTTCCAAAGGTACACGCAATGTCCATTCGCATCACAGTAGATATTGACACTACCATATTATATCCTATTATTCGCGCAGGTAATAATAACAAATTTATGTTTGTTGGAAGTTTTAGACAAATATAAAAATTAGATCTACGCCACTTTGAAAAATTACCATTTATAATTTAAAGTGCGTGAAACCTTTGTGAAAACTGAAGAATATAACTGTATTTGTGTATCCGATACTCATGTTTACGATATATAAAAAAAACATACCAAACTATCATTTTAAATAAGCTTCTAATGCCGTACACACTTCTAAGCAGTATAGAATACAATTAAGACTAAAACGTCATCGCGTTCACTTCTTATACTTTCTGGCATGCCCTCTAGCTGTATGGAACGCGAGGAAGCTATTCGTAGATAAAGCGCGAGTAAATTAGTTCACACGCATAGTGGAATATAGGGTAAGTTGGTCGAAACAAAATATCAATACTCTACTTTATTCTCTCACTGTAATTATGGAATTTTCCATAATGCTATAATACTATGCAGTGATCGTCGTTATAACATACATAGCATGCTAATATAATCGCGAGAGACCAAACTGCAAAACAGAAAGACAAAAGACCGGCATTATTGGGTAGTGCAATATTCACGAATCATTAGCTGTGGGTTTACACTGTCCGTAAATATTCGATGACAAAATATGTGTTAATCACAAAACATTAGCTAATGCATTCCTATTTAACGTGAGTACAAAGCGACAAACGCCAAACACGCTATGAGTGATTCATGGCTTATCAGCGTGGTTTCCGTCATCCAGAGGATATTATTGGGTTTTATTTGTTATTTCTTTCGAAGGAATGTTTTTAAAACAAGCAGAACTATTACGCGAAGGCCCTCAACCAAATAGGCTGGCTAACAATGATAAATGTACGCAGTGTGTTTGTAAACATTGTACATTTATAGGAGGCTCTTTTATGTCCGTGTATGTGTTTTATGCCGTAACCGTGTTTGTGTCACGTAAATACATATATCAACAAATACAAGTGTTCATATTAGTTTTATTGTATACAAGTATCTTCGATCCACGTGACACGAAAAGAAATATATCAACAAATACAATGTTTCATATTGTTTTATTATACAAGTATATTCGCCCCACGTGTATAATGCTGTAGTCATATTTGCCACACACAAATGAACATTTAAGATCAAACGCAATTGTTCATAGTGTTATTGTACAAGTGTTAAAAATAAACTCTGTACTGGTCAGCGATCTATTATCGCCCAGTACCAATTATCGCCCCCACCACGCGAGAGCGTCTCCGTGTTTGATTTGGATTACGGTATGTTTTAAATAAAGAGACATTACATTATTTTTTACATCCAGGCATACATTAGTCATGGTTTATATATTCGTAAATATAAATTGAATATTAAATTATTTCACCAGAAAATTACGAACCCCGTCTCGTTTTATGGTGGCGATAACTGGTACTGTTAGTTGCATAACATGCATATTTTCACCTCGTTTACTGCCGTCGCTCGCGCTATAACTTTGAATATACCATTAGGTTACATTATAGCAATACATAGGCTATATTAAGTATAATGAGGTTGATGTTCGTATTAACAAAAATCTCCAGGAAAACGTTCATATTTTAGGCAATAAAAGGTCGCTAAGCAGTAGTGTCTGTATACAAATCCGTACACACTACACACATTTATCACCATTCATTCCGACATTCGTGGCTTTACTATTTAGAACCAACTGGCGTCTAGGATGCTACTCAAAAGCTGATTTAGGGCCAGACTAAAACAGTTCCTTTCAATTTTGAGTTATATTGTTAACATGTTGCTTCTACTAAATGAGATCAATGAATTGAAGAGAACTATACAATTGCACAAACTAATAGTCATTTTGAGTTGGCATATTGTGACTAAAATTTGGTGTAGAGAAAAAAGACTATTGCCCAATGACATAGGTAACCTTTACTTTCACTTTAATTCTTACTTTCATTCAAATATTAAATATACTACTAAATGTTACTATTAATATGTATTAATATGCATCATCAGACATAAATATAGAAATATAATCACTTTAATCATCTGATCGTGACAAATCTATGACAAATGTCCACATATCCCTTTAGTATGTCCATTATTCCATGTAACTCGCTCATTATCACCGTAAATATACCATTATCGTAAACATAATTATCCTGGCACTTTGGTAAATTTCATTTCCGGGACCGCAATTATATATCTGCAAGAGGCCCTGCGAAATCCGTGAAGTTTACAGTCAGCTTGGCGACTTTATAACCAGAATAGCATCTGCCCCTTTATGTCCCGGATGTGACAAACGATCTGGACAATACGGATGTAAAACCCAGTTTCTAAAGGGATAATGGTAAATAGACTTGGCAATATTCGAATATTCGCGAATAAATATTAAATTACGAATATTCTAATAGTAAAACAGTAAAAAAAACAATGTAGTCTAAATATATTCTAAAACATGAATTGACATCATAGTATTGCATTGCTTTGTACACGAATACCAATGCTACCGTGCTGAGACACACTATAGACGAATATTCGTCAACTTTAGTCTTCACGTATTTGACGTGAGTTAGACGCAGACTGGAATTCGTGAACCTAAGGTGTCCGTTATCGCGATTAGAAAAAGTCGCCAAATTAAACACACACACACACACACACACACACACACACACACACACACACACACACACACACACACACACACACA
>JAUTBT010069091.1:0-13890 GCA_032361225.1 Lepetodrilus schrolli
AAACTCATATGCGTATTATGTTTTATATAAAAAATCCTAGCTCGCTAGTACATGACATAGGATACACACACAAATGTCAGTGTATGTTATAAATTGTTCAAATTTGAATGCAAAATTATTTTCAAAGTACTTCTTGTCAATAGCAGTAATTGTTATAAATTATACTTTTGTTCTATATATTTACCAGTAAGCAATCAAATTGGCTTCAAAACCATTGCCTGTTCGTCTTTGTTCATGTCCAATGATGGTTTATACGACTTGTTACTTCACCATGTATTATTATAATTTTCTGAAATCTAGTACACCATCAGCAGAATATAAAAACAATTATTTCTATTTTCCAAACTGAAAACAAATCAGGTTGGCAGATCTGTAAACCAGGGAATCAAATACTTATGGCCTTAGTGACATTTTCCTTTAGGATTTCATAACATTTTGTTTTGGATTTTAGTAACAATTTCCTTTGGATTTTTAGTAACATTTTCTTTGGAATTCAATATTAATTTCCATTGCAATTTGGTAGCATTTTCCTTTGGGATTTAGTAACATTTTCCATGGGGATTTTGACTCTTGGTGGATAAATGTTCTGTCAATGCATGTATTTCTTCACTGGAATTATTTGAGAGTAATACAACAAATCTATCTGAATGGTGTTGCACATAGTATACTACTAGCTTTAACGCAATAGTGATAATCTTCAAATTGAAATTTGTTTGGATTCTTTTCCAGAAATTGTACCCTTAAATGAAGACCGACAGGATGCAGCTCGGAGGGAAATGGAAAAAGTGATGGGAAAGATAGAAAATCTCATGATAGAAGTTAACGGTTGGTTTTATTGCTCTAATTTCTTGCGATTTCTTAGTCCAACATGTATATATCTATATCTGGCCCAATAGCTAGGTTATGAGCTAATTTCAAAATAATTTTGCTCATATTACTATTTGTCAGTTCATTGCAGAAGAAAACCTGAAACACATCTGTAGCGCTAAATTTTGCAGTAAACCTATCAGCACTGGCTGGTACTGACAGACCAAGGATGATAACTGCATTGTCACAATACAGACAGCATATCCTTTAGCCAACATTGATGCCGGGCTCCTGGGACGGGATTTGAACCTTTGGCCCCAAAGTCCCAAATGATCTACCATTGCGCTACCACCCAGGTGATTTAAGTGTAAATGCAACTCTAAACCCCAATTAAAAAAGAAATTATAAGGAAAATTAATCTGAGGTTTTTTTTTATATCACAGAACGTTTATGCATATTTTTTTGGTTTGGGTTTCATTACCTGGTTTCACATTGGTCATTCTATCAGGTTTATTCTGGTCAGCCAATTGGAGTCTCTTACAGAGAATTGTTTGATTACAGACCTGGATGACAAAAGCATTGACAGTCTCCTGATGAAAATGCCAAGTGATCGCAACAGCCAGCCGTATGGACAGTGGGCAGTTCAGATGCGGAACGAAGCACGACTGGTTCAAACTGGACGTAGGGATAAGTCACTGACCATCAGAGTGGACCCCAATAGGGCTGCAATGGCCAGGAGTCTATTTGTCATGTCCGATAGCCTTTTTGTGAGTGACAAGTCTCAAAGTTTACTCTCAGACTGTAATGTATTAGAGCTCTAGCCTTCATGATGATAGTATAACAGAGGACCATGCCAATCCTGGGATTCGAACACGAGTTGCTGGATTGTGAGTCCAACGCTCTACCGACTGAGCCAAAGGGATAACTCCGCTGGCCAAAACCAGTAGGAGCATCTTATATCACACCCGGCTACATTCTCCCCTTCCACATGGTGACTCGTCATAGAGTTACTATTCCAGTTACTTTGATCTGAGCAACCAGGGAGCTAGGAATTATCAGTCCGACAATTCAGAGAGAAGGCCACCATGAATAACTCAAATACACGTTGGGCGCCATTGTAACAGAGTACCATGCTGATCCTGGGATTCAAACCCTTTACTGGATTGTTAGTTCAATTCTCTACCGAATGAGCCAAAGGGGTAACCCCACTGGCCGAGACCAGTAGGAGCATCTTATATCATACCTGGCTACATTACGGTAGCATAGTTTTAAAAGCCCAAAGAACAAAAAAATAACCAGTTGATAGGAAAGAATTTAAGAATGATGCACTGCCAGTCATTGCATCCTAGCACAATCACGTCTTAAAATACAGTTGCTCTGCTTTAGCATTGGAAATCTGTCCATTACCTCTCAGTAATGGAGAGGTGTGTGACTCATTATCGGAATGATGTTGTAACATTGTAGTCATATGTCATATTATCACATAACATAGGAGTTTGGGAGTGCAATAAACCCATGCTATTAATATAAATATTTTCACTAGTGCAATAACACAATAGATTTTTATCACCATATTCATACGCGATATCAGAGTCTTTTTGGACCTATTTTAGAGCTTCTTATTGGGACTTAATTTGTTGAATATAAAGGTAATAGATTCCTTTTATTAAATATGCAAACAAATTTATTAATATTTACACATTTACTTGGAACTATATTTTGTCTGCATGCTTTAACCCAGTTCCCAAGACATTTGTCTATTATAGTATTTGTGATTGAAAATCGATGTTACAATAGTTTTTACAGTTATGTGATAGAATCTCACATTCGTGTTCATATATTACTGAATTTATTAAACGAGTTGGCAAAAATTATATTATGTTCGGCAGAGCCTCGCATAATATCAGTTTAGCCAAGTTGTTTAATACATTCAGTATTATATGACCACTCATATGAGTTCATCTATGTATCGTAGACTTCTAATTTTCAAACAATAATAATTTCCACATTATGAAATATCTTGACATTAGACAGGATCGAACTCACTATTTCTGATTCTGAATCCTACACTCTACCACATGAGCCATGCAGGCTATGAGAAAACTAACACAAGTTCGTCTAGTCTCTTTTGAAACATTGAGAAGTGCCCATTAACTCGTTAACTGCATTTGCTCCATAGTCTGTTCATGCAAATGCATACTATGCATGCAAAGATCAGTCATTGTTAGATGTGAACAAAATGTCGTACGACTGATATAAGAATTGAGGCTCCCTACGAGATGCCGAAATTTTCCAATGTTCATTTTGGAATACTATCCATTTTAATGGATTTTAGCCACTAGGGATACAACACATACCCATTATGAATGCAGTTTTGTTAAATATACTTCAATTCACTGTATTTTAAGTCTGAGAAGGCTTTGTGCATTGTTGGTTGTATGAAGGTGAAGAATGTTGAAGAATCCACGACACAATTACATGCTTAACTTCTTATTTAGAAATACAATGCAGCTTTGGAAATCCACGACATTGTTCGGATCAAAGATGTCATCGACTACCTGGAGAAGGAGTTCACACATGTTGCCAGCGAAGAAAAATTACTGGAACTTTTTAAAGGTTAGTATTTTGCTTTAAAGGCATAAAATCACATATATTTATGATATGATATGATATGATATGATATATATATATATATATATATTTGTATAGCGCAGAAATCCAGCATAGCGCTGCTCAGATACACTTTGTGTGAGTCTGAGTAGACAGTAAAATTGTCAATAGGCAGAAGCAGAAGCGGTCTAGTTATCATTGAACAACAATGTCTTAAGTCTGGTTTTAAAAGTACAGAGTTCATTTGTTGAGTGAAGTTCCAACGGGAGATTGTTCCAGATTTGGGGGCCAGCAGTCTGGAAACATCAGAAACCAATGGCTCATTTTTGATTAGTTTTTAGCTACAACTGCAAAGAACATTCACTAAGTACAGTGGCATATAGTTTACTCAGACAATTCTAATTACAGACTTGAAGAAGAAACTGATGAAATATGAAATCATGAGAAAGCGTGATGCCACGTACGACAACCCAAATCTGGTAATTCTTGCAAAGCAGCTGAAGGAACTCTTGCAAGACAAGGGGGAGAACTCTCGGGTCATCATATTCGTAAGAACAAGAGCCACATGCATTGCTTTGACAAACTGGTTGAATGAAGATGAATTGGTAGACAAAGAGCTGAAGGAGATGAATGCAAATGCTTTCACTGGCGCCGGTGCACATGAGGCAGAAGGAGGTATGGTGATGATAATAATAATGATGATGATGATGATGATGATGATGATGATGATGATGGTGATGATAATAATGATGATGATGATGATGATAATAATGATGATGATGATGATGATGGTGATGATAATGATGATGATGATGATGATGGTGATGATAATAATAATGATGATGATGATGATGATGATGATGATGATGATGATAATAATGATGATGATAATACTACATGTACTACTACTACTAATAATGATAATGATAGTGATAATACTACTAATAATATTGGCACACTTGTATAGTGCATAATTCCATGTGTCATACATGCCCAAAGCACAGAAAATAATACATAAAAGAGCTACAAGACAAAGTTGTATCCCCATCTAGGGAGAAGTTCACTGTAAACAGTCGACAGAATTGCAGAGATAAGAAATTACATAAGCTTTTCTGAACAGATGGGTTTTCAATCCAGATCTGAATGATGCTACTTAATGATCTAGTTAAGGGATGGAGTACGGTCAACGCCTATATATAGGGTATTATAGTATAGTGTTGTTGTATGCCTTTAATAACAGTGCACGTTTTTTTTATGTTTTTGTTGTTGTTTGGTTTTAGGTATGACACAGAAAGGACAGGATGAAGTCATCACAAAATTCAGGAATGGTCAGATCAAACTGATTATTGCAACCTCTGTAGCGGAGGAGGGTCTCGATGTACCAGAGTGTAACATCGTCATCAGATATAACCACGTGGGAAATGAAATCACCACACAGCAGACTAGAGGTAGTCGCCCTTCTTCCCCACGATGTATTAACCTCATATAGGTATTAACCCTGATTCCTCATATAGGTATTAACCCTGATTCCTCACATCTGTATTAACCCATCTTCCTCACATAGGTATTAACCCATCTTCCTCACATAGGTATTAACCCTTCTTCCTCATATAGGTATTAACTCTTCTTCCTCATATAGGTATTAACCCATCTTTCTCACATCTGTATTAACCCTTCTTCCTCATATAGGTATTAACCCATCTTCCTCACATCTGTATTAACCCTTCTTCCTCATATAGGTATTAACCCATCTTCCTCATATAGGTATTAACTCTTCTTCCTCACATCTGTATTAACCCTTCTTCCTCATATTGGTATTAACCCATCTTCCTCGCATAGGTATTAACCCACCTGGAATGATTTGTTTGTTCAATAATATTAATAGTTCAACGTATCCATCCATGTCATCGACTCTCAAGATTTTATTTTCTCAATATTCGTATTTAGCAAGAGGCCACCATTATTTTTTGTCACATGCCCATAACTTGTGATATACAGTGTACACACATCCGAGCACATATCTCTGACCCTAAATGTCACAAAATACTTACGATTTAACTGAACCATCTATTTCTTCTCCAGGGCTAATCATAGGATTTAGCTTAAATATTGTGTACACATATACATAGCTAACTGAGACTGTCTCTGACAGGAAGAAGCAGGAAAGCTGGAGGTATATCCATCACTATGGGAAGCAGCAAAATCCAGGCGAAAGAGAAGTTGAACATTGCCAGAGCCACTATGATGATCAACGCCATCAAGACGATCAACTCCATGCCTCACGATCGTGTACAAAGAAAGATCAACGAATTTCAATTGGAGGCTCTCCAGGTGGGATGAATCTTTTATTTAAATTTTGTTTTTAAAATTGGGGCTGAGAGCCGCTTTTAGTATTCTTTCAGTTTATGGCAGGAGGAAATGTGCAACGTCTGTAGCGCTGAATGTTGCAGTAAACCTGTGATCACCGGCTGGTACTGACAGACCAAGGATGATAATTGTATTGCCACGATACAGTCAGCACATCCTATCATGATCACGTCAGAAAGGTAACTTTTACGAACATTGATGCCAGGCTCCCGGGACAGGATTTGAATACAGGCTTTTGGCCAAACATTTTACCATTGTACTACCACCCGCAGAGTGGGCTGAATAAGCCAGAGTTTCAAATATACAAATTTGCATGTCAAAGGTGAAAACACATGAACAACCACTGTCTGAGGCGCTGTAGCAATAATAATGTGTGTTTATCATCTATTTCACATTATGTGTGTTACAACCACTGTGAAGTATTCTGGTGGAGGTGATTAACATTTTCATAGTGTAACAGAGGATCATGCTGATCCTGGGATTCGAACCCGAGTTGCTGGATTGTGAGTCCAACGCTCTACCGACTGAGCCAAAGTGGTAACCCTGCTGGCTGAGATCAGTAGGAGCATCTTATATCAAACCCGGCTACATTCTCCCCCTCCATGTGGTGACTCGTCCTCGAGTTACTAATCCAGTTACTTCTATCTGAGCCACCAGGGGGCTAGGAATTCTCAGTCCGACATTTCTGAGAGAAGTTCACCGGGAACAACTCGAATACACGTTGGGCACCATTGTAACAGAGGATCATGCCGATCCTGGGATTCAAACCCGAGTTATTGGATTGCGAGTCCAACACTCTACCGACTGAACCAAATGGGTAACCCCGCTGGCTGAGACCAGTAGGAGCATCTTATATCACACCTGGCAACCATGATTGTATGCCTTTAAAATCTTTCTCACTCCTCAGGACGATGCCATAAAAGAAATGTCTGACAAGAACCGCAACGACCAGAAGATTACGGCAGACTATCAACTCCTCTGCGCAACCTGCAAGGAATTCTGTACAGATGGCAGCAAAGTGCGTATCATCAATGACAACCAGTACGTGGTGATAGGTCAGGAATTCCTGGAGGATAAAGTTAGAGTCAAGCCCTTCAAAGAAACGAAGAAATTTGATGGCATCGCCATGACAGGAAGTATGCAGTGCAGGAGATGTCACAGTCCCTGGGGGGTGGTATTCACCTACAGGAAGCTACGGTTCCCGGCGCTGGGGCTCAAACACCTGATTGTCATTAACGAGGCTACAGGGGAAGTCCAGGACTTCAAGAAATGGCTAAATTTTCCGTACAAGATCGCCCCGATGCAGCCGGAGGATTACAAGACTCACATGAGACGACCTGGGATCACTGATGATGATGATGATGATGATGATAGTGATGATGATGGCGATTTTGATCTTTGTTGAAGTGATTCTGGGGAGCTGGTTTTTTAGTTATTGTATTTGTAGAATAATTTAAATATGTAAATTGGTTGTATTTGACACTGGCTTGCAATGGTACTAGTGAAAGTGTTGCCCAGATTATCATGCTGCTGATGATGCTGATGATGCTGCTGATAATGATGATGCTGATGATGCTGATAATGATGAATTATTAATAATATTTGTTTTATTAAATATCATTGTATACATGTTTGCCATTAGTTAACTGCTTTCTTTGGAAACATCTATTTGCTGCTTGATTCTTTTAGAATCGGGTCTGTATAATAATTTTTAGACTTTCATAAAATTGTGTACCTAAAATACAAATTAATTATGATAGTATTTGGTACCACCACTCCTAAATGTGGTAAGCATGTGATAATTGATGTCGAATGTTATTAATTTAAAAAGTGTTGTGTGACATTAACACAGTGTTGTGTGACATTAACACAGTGTTGTGTGACATTAACACAGTGTTGTGTGACATTAATTGCGGTCTAGAGTCGCTTTCAAGATTCTTTCAGTTATTGGCTTGTCGGTTTAAGGCAGGAGGAAACCCACAACATCTGTAGCACTGAATGTTGCAGTAAACCTGCAAGCACTGGCTGGTACTGACAGACTAAGGATGATGACTGTATTGCCACAGTACAGACAACACATCCTGTCATGATCGCATCAGAAAGGTAACTTTCATGAACATTGATGTTAGGCCATCAGCTGTGAAATCGAAATGTTCCAAAATGCTACCAACACCATGTTGCTGATCTTGAATAAAGATGTTAAAGGAATGTTTTGTTGTTCCTGAGCTTGTTCGATTTTTATGTTTGTTTCTGTATGCATATTTGACTGTGTGTACATGTCTATTTATTAGGTATATTCATGTGTTGTACAATGTAATCACTGTCATCGCGTATGGGCGAAATATTCCCGGCGAGACGTATAACAGTTTATCCACCATACGGTGAAGCTTGTCATGACGTAAATAATCATATTTTCCCATATGGTACATAACACCTGGAATGATTTTCATTGGTCAATTAACTCAATCTTACCACGCCCGTCATATACCGCAGTATTTTTTTCATTCATAACATTTTACTACGAAATTACTACAGACATTATTTTGTTATTTTGGAAGTCATGGGAAGGACATACCCATTATTATTTTGTAGCCACCGATTATTGTTCTGTAGCCCTAATGTCTCATCAGGAAATCCTATTTATACGAATCTTTGTCCGAATATCCTTATTTTGTCCGCATTGGATAAAGAAATTAACACACTCACTAGTGTGCCATATTGTTTTTACGACACACGTTCCTTCAAAGTAGATATTTTTCTCGCTCTCGCTCAGAAAATTTCAACTTTGAAGGAACTTGTGTTGTAAAATCAATATCACACTAGCTTGTGTATTAATCGTTATAAATCACTCACCTAGTCGGAGTTATAAGTAAATCTAGGATATTTTCACTAACAGCAGGGAGAGGGTTAATGCCTGTAGTAATTTCATAGTAAAATGTAAACAGTTAAAAGAGACTTAAGTCTGGCTCTCCCAACTCAACTCTCGATCATTACGGTAAGCTTATAACAGTAATTCTACTACCGTAATAATTTGAACCTTCTAATAGTTCTAACACCTACAATTCCAATTTTTCCAAATAATATTTTTCTAATTATTTGAAAACTATACTTTTCCTATGACAAAATATGGTGATCGATTTAGGTGTTTAAACTATGTGGGAAATTACTATATGGGATTGCTTTTTAATGAATAAAATATTTACACATTACTTAGTTTTATCATTTTTGACTGAAAGTTTGAAATTTTATGTAATTTTGATGAGAACACAGAATTTAATTATGCTGGTGGATCTAACCTAAAATTGTCGCGTATGGATGAAGTATTCCTGGTGCCAGAAGATAAAGCATGTTCTTTCTCCCTTTATACCTTGGTTATCCTTGTTCTGACACATACTTGTCCAATCTGCTCGGGCAGTTTGTACTAAAAACAAAAAGGTTTTGTAATCTTGGGCCCGATCTTGCTCCTTCATCCATTATCTGCAAGCAATACAATTCCTCGCCTTCCAAGATAAACAAATATTTTTTTACGTTAAAAAACAGAGCCGTGACACTATACAAACATAAACTTTATTGCTCTCATTGTATAATGTGCACAGTTTGTTTTATTTGGACGTCTATTTTATACATCAACATAACAACAAGTAACAATCTAAATCTCGTCTCCATTTGTCAATTCTATAAAACAATGTGTTCCTATGTGGTGATTGGGCTGGTGAAGTTCACAGGTCATAGGTCACAGAGGAAACCTTGAGGTCACAGTGAATTCCGTACAACTCGTATTCTACACGTGACTGTGTATAATATCTGTATATCGTGAAATGCAGTTCTGAAAGCTCGTACCAATTGCAGCAAAACTATCAGAATGAAGTTGAATTTCTCAAAGAGCTATGGATAGATATACCTATTGTGAAATAAAATAGAAAATTTCATATTCCATATTCTTCCAAGTGTTTCTCATCTCCTGAAATCTCAAATATATTGTTGATCTTTAAAAATAACAAAATGTTTAATGCAGGTATTTACCACTTACATAATATAGCATTTAATTTTTACATCTAAGGGAATTGGAAAAAACAGTTGCCAAAAATTCTCTTCATGATCAGATATTTTTTTTAAATAGTAATTTCTTAAAAAATAAAAAATAAATAAATTCATGCGCCCACTGTCTCTAAAGTTTACGATGGAGATAAGAAACACATATACAAATATGACATCTTACTACAATGCATGAAATTATAATTTTAAATATAATAAGATCCTTCACAGAAATATATCCAATACAAATTGCTGCATTTACATAGTAAGATTTGCGAAAACATACATATAAATATGTGTTGTGATAATTGTCCCATATCAGTATAACATGGCCAGTTTTCGCATATTCTATTCATCAGTTTACTGGTTTTAGTACAATAGTAAAACATGCACACACATATATATCTATACAAACATTTCTAAGGTGAGGTAGTTTGTACTCTAAAGGCAAACATACAAAACCAGATAAATTCAATTAAAATTGTTCGTATCCGATCTTATTTTTATTTGAATTATTTATTGATACCTAAATCATTTTAAAGGTATACAATCACGGTTTGTTAACACATTTGATTTGTCTACACAAGTATATTGGGCAACAAGCTATGTTTTCTGCATACCCCACTGGTTTTCAATATTTTCATATTTTATTTTCATATTTTAATTTATTATTTCACAATAAAAAATCCAAAACTATTCATGAAAAAGATATTAAAATATTGAAAACGAGTGGGACCTGTGGAAAATATAGCTTGTTGCCCAATATATGTGTGTAAACAAATCAATGTACATATATTCAGGTAAAACACGCTTGACCATGAAATATGTCAACAAACCGTGATAGTATGCCTTTAATATATGTTTTTTGTCTTTCAATGAATGAAGATCTGTTTGGTGGAACATTTAGTGCAGTTTGAAGGTAATTTAATTTTTTTTTTATTGACATTTTTATTCCTCTTCTTTCATCTGACACCTAAATAAATATTTTAATTAAAAACATAATATTCCTTATAGATAATGCAATACTAGAAAGCTCAATCAGGTTAAAATTTGCATAAATATATTTCAAGTAATTATCATTAATATCTGTTGTACTAATATTAATTAATATGATCTCTGATACAAATGAACATTTAAAAATGAGGTGAAATAATAGTAAAAATGATGCCCATATCAAATACTGAAACACAGTCCGTTAGCATGACAACACAATGATAACAATGATCGATGAAACATACATACTTAATTATGCACAATAACTATACATACGAAAATTATACTATTCATAGCTAAAAATAGCATTGATAATTATACAATATTATAATTGACCAAAACATGCCACTCATAGACTAAAGACATGTTATGCTATGCAGACACAAAGGACTGAGATATGTAGGGTTAAAGTGCTGTAAGTAGTTAATTTCTTTCTGCTTCAATTTGGGCATATTTTGCTTTAATGGGATACAATCACAGACACAGATGGTCATTTTGGACAATATTGGATCTAAAAATAATACCTGAAACCTCTTTTCATTGTTCTACAGTAAGTGGAACATCAATGACACCTCTGTGTGATAAATTTGTTTGGAATTCAGCATACAATTTAGGGCATAGTTATTCGATTCCCTGGTTTACGGATCTGCCGACCCGATTTTTTTTTCCTCTTTGAAAAATAAATATAATTATTTTTATTATATTCCGCCTACAGTGTACTAGTCTTTGGAAAATAATAATAACAAAAAGTGAAGGAATGAGTCGTATAAACCATTAGTAAGTATGAACAAATACCTGCAGGCAATGGTTGGCACAAACTTGATGCTAATTTGAATTGTTACTGGTAAATGTGTGTGTGACAAAAGTCTAATTTATAATAATTACTGACATTGATAAGCAGGGGCGGGTGGTAGCGCAGGGGTAGAACATTTGGATTTCAGAGACAAAGGTTCCAAGTTCAAATCCCGCCCCGGGATAGGTGAAAGAATCTTGAAAGCAACTTAAAACCCAAATTTAAAAAATAAATACAAAAAAGATATTGATAAGCAGAACTTTGAAAACAATTGTGCATTTAATTCTGAACAAGTTATATGTACTGTTGTTTATAACAATTATTGACATCAATTATATATATTTTCTGTCAGCTGACCATTCATAATCTCCAATTATTGTTATTTTAATATTGGACCTGACCGCCTGTGCTAAAATTACCACTGAACAATCTGTAAATCAGGGAATCAAACAACTATGGCCTCAGAGTTATTTCCCTTTAACATCTTGATCATGAATAGGAAATATTTCACCTGTACTCCACACTCTAGTATGTATTGTATAAGATATATAGTGGAAATACTTTGAGAGAGTTCCAATTGTGAATACATCAGTTTGCTGTACATTTTGAAAGATTTATTTATCTCATTCCATCATATAAGTTAAGATCCAACAGTAATTAGAGCCACTCTCATTGAATTCACTAAAATATTAAAATATGTTTAACTAGCAGAACCTCGGAAATAAATGGTTGACAACACTTGTTTAGACAAATCAAATGCAAAATATTGTTTCACGTAAAAGAATTGCTTAACCAATAATACTAGGTCAACTAGCTGTGATTGTATGCATTAAAGACCTAAATGAATCTTAAAATATTTCACAAAACAAGAGTTATCTATATGAAAATAACATATAATGGTAAAAATTGCTTTTGTATTATTGCTCTATATGGCATGATCTAATGTACATTACAAGATGAATACATATTTGACAATTAAAGTGACGCATTAATTAATTATCCTGTCTATATGTACAGGTAATGCTACGACAATTCACAGCACAAGACATGCATTAGTTGACTGACCAAATTATGATGACATGGATTTACTTAGCCTGCAACGTATCTGAAATGGATTCCAAATAAGTGAGCATATCACTCTCAAAACTGTAATGCAAAAGCGCGTCTATAAAAACTGCCATTTGTAAGGACATTGTAATATGACATTTGTAATGACATTGTAATATGACATTCCATACAAGTACAGTACACTTTGGGAGAGCAACATTATATACAAACTGTCATAAACTTTTATAAATATTCAATATGTCTATATACAATTCTCACAATGTACAACAAATAGACAGGGGCTGTCATCCCAGTCTAACTACATAGTCAAACTCAACTTAACATTTGGATGAAAAAACAATATGGCTGGGATGCAATAGCCAATGAATACTCAGCTTGCAAAATCTCAAATATTGGGCCCCAAAGTAGTTCCATAAAGCTGCTCCTCATTGGTTGATTTAATATTTTCATTCAAATGTAACCATGAAAATGAGAGTTACATGCCATGGATTGATATAGTTAGACACATGAAGCCTCCCAAGTAATGACAACAAGTTTGTTTTCAGAACAGATCTTGTTTTAAAAGTTTTACACTCTGGGTGCGGTCGATCAGTATCGGATGGGTTTGGCAGTGAGGCATTAATGTCTTCATCTTGAGTCAGGGGAACATCATTTTCATCTCTCGGTCCGGTTTAGTTTCGAAAGAAGAATATGCTGAAGCACTGCCAAAAAAACACAAACATGTTTTTTCTCTCCAGATATATAGAATGTTACATAGTAAAAAAGTAACATAATTGTATAACACTATATTGCATATCCCATTCCAAAACCATTTAAGCTCTAAACTAGGTTAAAATATTTGTTTTTAAGCATGGTAAGCAATAACAGAGAAGGTATAAACCATTCTTTAGTTTATTTTAAAGATATTTTATTGGAATTTAGCTATTTTTTTGTGACAATAAATTCCAAAAGTCGAAATGTGATTTGCATTCTTTAGAGGACAAAAGGGGCGTGTGGTAGAATGTTGGACTTCAGTGCCAAAGGTTCTAGCTTCAAATCCCGTCCCGGGGGCTGACATCAATGTTCGCAAAAGTTACCTCTGATGCAATATTGATGGGATGCGATGTCTGTATAGTGACAATGCAGTTATCATCCTTGGTCTGTCAGTACCAGCTGATGCTCACAGGTTTACTGCAACATTCAGCGCTACGGATGTTGCGGGTTTCCTCCTGCCCTAA
>JAUTBT010069102.1:0-13888 GCA_032361225.1 Lepetodrilus schrolli
AATTAAATGCGGCCATAAGCCAATCGCATTTTTCGCATTAATATCATGCTCGCATTAATTTCCTGATTTACAGTAGTTCATTAGATGTTCACTTCTAATACTTTAAAAGTAAGAATACCTTGGAAAGTGATTAATCTTCTGAAATTCGGTCATGCCACGGAGTGTGAATGGTTTTAGATGAGCATTAGTCCAATGGATGTTGAAATCAGCACTGTTAGGGTGAACCTAGAAAGTAGCAAGACTGGCAATTAAGCATGATGAAAACATTATCATAACTCATCGAGGCATCGGTTAAATATTGTGGACTAATATAATAACATCCAGTAGATAATATATTTTATTTAACAGAAAATGTTCACCTCATGAAAACCATGTGATGACAGGATGTTCCGCACAATCTTGCACTCAGATGTTCCGAACTTGAAAGCTAAATGGTATCGTTCTGGAATTGAACAAATTATAACATGATATTTACTATTCAATATTTTCCTATAATAAAACTGAACAATGGTGAAGAAGGTATGATTACATTTGCACCTTTTGAACAATATTTGCATCCAGCATTACATATCATAATATACTCTTTCATAATTGAAATAGATAATTACATATTTGCATACATTCCTATCTGTAATTATTACGTACCTCCTATGGATTTTAAGTCAGGTTTCTTGCATAAAACAGCATCTGCCTTGAATAGAATGACAGGAATTTTCTTTCCATATCCTGTCCACACCAAATTTGGGGATTCCGATCTATAATTAATATGATAGGGTAAATAAGCATGACATATTAAAATGATGTGTAGAATTTCACAATGTTTATTTTGATATACCATATCAAATATAATCAACAAATAAGTTAATAATGGTAACACAAATCCAAGTGTTGATATAGTTGATTGCAAAAAAATAAAAACAAAGGTCAGATATTATTTATTGCACATTGTCGTTCAACTTTGAACCTTTTCTTTGTTGGATCAATCAAAATCTCAGTAGTATCGGACATTTCCAGTTGCCTGCAGCAGTTATAAGGTTAAGGGGAAACATTGCACTCCATTAAGATTTCATTGTGAACAGGTGAAATGCTATATGGTATTTCATGTGAAACCATGTCTGTGACATCACAATTAGATGTAATGACATCACAAAGGGAAGGATATCTCATAGTGTTTAATATATCGCTTGATCTCTTAAGATCAAGACAATTTTTATCAGTATAAATATCTATGTTATTTTTCACTACTATGAAAATCATCACATTTTTTTATGTCACTACAATTAAAGATAGAAAAATGACATCACAATCATAGTATGTCATCATATAATGATGTCACAGTCAAAGTATGATGTCATATCTAACTTGAGCTGCCTCTTTATTTTTATATTTGTATATACATGTATTATATGTTTGGTTATTCTATATTCAAGTAAATGATTGTGAACTAATATTGTCTAGTATTTAACCTGGCCATGACACGACGATAACAGCAATATGAGCAGGATACTAACCGCTTGCTTGTATCCTCTTCCTCCTCGTCTGTTTCATAGTCTGAATCATGTTCACTCCTCTCTTCCCCATCACTTTGTTCCGATGGGGTGAGTGATCCTGTGTCTGAATCTGTGGCTTTGGAAGCCATTGTTATCTTCTCTCCCTGACCCAGTAGTCATCTACTCCATGCCTCATGCTCAGGCAACCATTACAAGCCAAACCAACAGTATTCTGAAACAATCATGAAATAAATTCAAGTGCTTATTTTTTTTTAATCACTTGATTTAATGAATTAAGTCACTGGGGTAATATTTCACTTACATGGAATGTGTTTTTTTATAACCCGAGCAACATTATTATATGAGCATACTCATTATACTAGGAAGATTAATTGTCAGCTTCTGAAAAGAAAATGGACGATAACTGTTAGAACATGCAGAGAATACCATCATATTTAGAATAATACTTGTTTCAGAACAACTGTCAGACTATCACTGGCTCAACAGCTTGGATTTTGAATGAATCAATGAATTATTGCTTTAGGTCGCAGCGGGAATATTTCACCCATAGGCAATGACACTAGGATAAGAACTCGGCCATGTGGGCTGAAGTACAACCACTGCCTGATCCCCTGTATTTACTACACATGCTACATATACATTATATTTATACTGAATATATAATTTTTGTCATTGTACACATGGTACACTAAACATTTAATACTATACAAAACATGTTTACAGCTGGGTTAATAATGTTTGACAAAATGAACATCGTGATATGTATCATATCGTAAGAAAATGTATCGTTGCAGGCCTAGTTACCATACGTAGCTCTATATGGTGCTTATTGTTTACATTTTATTGGCACCATAGAGCTGTGATTGTATGCCTTTTAACTAAAAGGCTCAATAATATTCTGGACCCAAAAATATCATAATCAAATATAATTATTTAATCAAAATGATCAAGAAAATTGATATTCAAGTGTATTTTAAAGTTTCATTTTAATATTATGCAGGTGACGTTGACCTAAATATGATTTTAGTTTATCAGTTACCATAGCCACCGTCCAAAATGGCGTTGCACCGGAAGTAACAATACTTGCATGAACATTTTATGGAATTTGTCGACAAAATGAAATAGAAGCAAGCATTAGAGTAGCGGAACATTCGATGTACAATTCATTTAATGCAATAAAATTGAAATCGTAATAAAAACTAATTCATAAAGCGTGGATCAACTACAATAATAATCGGAGCGCGAAGCCGCGCTCATCATATTTTTCATAGTTCGTAGAGTTCAAGTTGGAGTAAATTTGAAATACTGTGTCTTATCCTAACAAACTTTGAATGGCATATAAAGAGAGATTTCAACAATAGCTTAAACATGCCATTTGATAATTTGTTGTTTATAAACTAGTTTCAAAATAATATAACAAAACAAACCTGCAATGTTTACCGTTGTACCACTCCACTGAGAACGCGCACTGACAACTTCCGGGTATGTTGGGAAAAATATGGCCGCTCCCATGAAAATCGCCTGTCCCAGAATTGTGTCTCAGACTGGAGTGAAAAACACTGCTTCAATAATATTCTTTCACGGCACTGGTAATGCTAATTTGTTATTCAACAGATCCCTATACGGATATATGACCAGCGACCCCAAATACATTTCTTTGGCTGTTCTCGTCCACAATATGATCAAACATTGAAAAGTCTTCAAAAGAGTCTCCGTATTCGTGTACCTTTAGTCTTCCGAAAATATCTGTGTACATCGTTTAGCTTTTTATTTTATTTGCTAATATTGACATAGCATGCATGCTGATATTTACTCATGCTTTATATATATTATTAACTTCTGTTTGGGTAAATATATATTTTTACTGCTTAGCATGAAACGTGGATGATCATGATGGAGGAATGCGGAAGTTAAACTTCAAGGATTAGGACAATTTATATATAATTTCAGACTGTATAACATTTATCGTTGGTCAGATGTCCACACCTTCAAATTGTAAAGAAATAAATGTATTCCATGTTTGATCAACATGATCATGTTGATAAATTACAAAAACCTACCAGACACTTGTTCATGTTATATTTTTTATTTTTTTATTTTATTTTTTACCAATGTTGACTTGTACACACACTTGTTGCAGGTGACAATGGCAGGGGAATTGAAGAATGGCTGGGCTCTCTGTGCGAGGGAAAGTTTGAGTTTCCTCATATCAGAACAATTTTCCCAACAGCACCTGTACGGTGAGCAACACTGATTAAACTTGGCCGGGTAGTGATAATGCAGTGTTCAGTCCAGGATGCTCAATTCACACGATTTGAGAAGTCGCACATTTTGGACTCTAGTCGCGTGCATGAGGTTTGGTGCTGGGCGACCTCTGTAAATTTTCTTTAAAATACCATTAACGTTCTAATCATGGTAATATTTATTATCTTGTGTTAGAGTTCAGCAAAAGTGTAACCAGACCTAATAACGCTATTTGAGCCAGTGCTATTCAGGTTCATCAGATAATAAGGTTTAGCTTGTGAAATGCATCTTTGTTTACTCCCCTTGCTTGTATTTGTCCCTGTCGCTTTCAATATGGTAACATCGTCTGCTTGTCGATGATAGCGGACAGCATATAGATCTATGTCTTATTATTTTAAATACAGTAAGTCCATTTAAAAACATAATTATCGACAAAAATAGTTTTATCGACTAAATATATTATCTGTTAATGCCTGAAACGTACTCGAGTCAAACTGTAAAATTAAACAGACATTATTAGATTGCTTCCTAGAATATCAATATTAACTATCAAAACAAAATTGTATCTTTCGATCAAATAGTTCACAATGCCTACGTGACTGGATGCCAGTTTCAAATGGTTCGAACAATAACACATGTGTTTGGGGGTGAATGCAAAATTCGAAAAGGTAGGGTGTGGCAACCACAGGACTTTGAATAAGTATAATAACAAGTTTGAAAGGTGCTGGTGAATTATTCTGATAAGGTACATAAAAAATGACCGCAGATTAAAGCAAATCGATGTCTTATCTATATACGGAGGTCCATTTTGATTTATGACACATGCTTTTCGAGGGGAATTTTGAGATTTGGTGTCGGGTTGTCTGCCGCCGGAGTTGGCAGCACACTTTGCTTCCATAGCCTTCATGAGAGGATTATGGCCGATGAAGTCAGTATAGCCAAGCATTATCACTACCCGGCCATAAACAGGGCCAATGATTTAACATGTAGTTCTGTGCTTTGTTCATTAATTCCATTTATATGATGACACTTCTGTTGTGAATGAACTCTATGCTATCAATGCTACTCTATGGCATCATCAGTAAAGTTAAAAAATGTATTCCAGTTAGAAGATTGGAATGAAATGTTGGTAATGGCATACCATCTTTTGTTCATCTATATGAGATGTGGCTTACCGGTATGTGTTTTATCATATCAAATAGATGCTGTGGGTTATCCTCCCACCATTAACATCTGCAATATCGCTGAAATACTGTGGAAAGTAGCATTATAAGCCCAAATTAATTGATTCATAATGACACCCCAACATTACCAACCCGACTACCAGTTCCATGTTAAAAAATACAAATAAATACTCATAACAGAAATTTCACATGTTTCAGAGCCTGTAGTTATGCAAGCGGGGCTCCCATGAACATGTGGTTCGACCGATATGGCGTGTCTCCAGAACTGGCAGAGCATGAATCGGTGCATGAAATTTGTGACGAGGTGAAGCATCTGATAGACTCTGAGGTGAAAGCTGGAGTCCCCAAACACAGGATAATACTAGGTAGGAATCTCCATCATCACTGGCCATCACCTAATAGCCATCACTGGTCATCATCTAATAGTCACCACTGGCCATCATTGGTAATTATTAATCATTATTCATTATTTGTCATCATTGGTCATTGAGGAATTGAAATTGTTTGAAAACTTGGCATCTGTTCTCGCAGGCAATGACATTGTTGTGATGGTACCATATATCATGGGTATAAGCCCATATTTTGGTATAATCCCACTACCCTTTTTCAAAGATAAGCAAAGTGGGCCTATTCTGTATTATAAGCCCACTACATTGTCTGCAAATTTATCCCCCTAATTTAAACTGATATATGCTGTAAAACAGAATTCTCTCTCTGTTCCTTTTAGTTACAATGGTTACCAATAAAACATTGCGCTTATAAATAGACATTATAAAAAAATAAATGTCATTAATGATAGTCAGGTTATTCATGGTATTTATCACATTTGTTATGTCACCCATGTGTTAAATTGTTAATACCATGTACTTCGTTTTCTGAAATTAGGATCCAGTACCATGTTTACGTATTTTTGTTTCAGGTGGATTCTCAAATGGAGGATGTTTATCTCTACATTTAGGATATCGATTCCATAGAGACGTCGCAGGAGTATTCAACCTCTCAAGTTTTTTACAAACAGAGTCCTCAGTATACAAGGTACCAACAGTTAAATACTAGTATATTCATATCTTATAATTGTTATAGGAATGAGCTGTTTATGGAAATCAGATGCTTTTCCACTAAAGATTGCTTTCCTCTTTCTCGTCTGGGAATATACCAAGTTATGATAGGGCTTTAACCTCACTGCTGCTGGCAACAAGAGATGCCATACAGAACAGTTTGATTAACCCTTGAGGGAGTAATCTCGGGAAGTTTTGCAACTGCTATTATATCAGTGTTTATCACATAACATAGCAGTTTAGGAGTACAATAAAGGCATGCTATAAATATATTTTCACTAGTGTAATAACACAATAGATTTTTATAATTGTATTCATACATGATAACAATTTGGGGTTGGGGGGGGACCTCTTTTAGAGCTTCTTGTGACTTTATTTGTCGAATATAAACTTAAGAGATTTCTTCAATTAAATATGCAAGCACATTTATAAATATGCATACACATTTACTTGGAACTATATTTTGTCTGCGTCCTTTAACCCAGTTCCCAAGACATTTGCCTATTATAGTGTTTGTGACTGAAAATCTATATTACAACAGTTTCTACAGTTATGTGATAAGTAGAATCTCACATTCGTGTTCATTTATTACTGAATTTATTAATCTCATTAGCAAAAATTATATTATGCGAGGCTCTATCAGTTTTGCCAACTCGTTTAATAAATTCAGCATTGTATAACCACTCATATGAGATCCACTATATATTGCATCATGTGAATGTACAACATTACTTACCATTATAAATGATATACTTTTTATGACATTCTCCAGGCTCTACAGAAGAACAAAACAGGATTACCTCCCTTATTTCAATGTCATGGTACCAACGACCCCCTGGTACGGTGTTCATGGGGCAGCACGACCTTCAACAAGTTGACTGAGTTGGGGGTGAAGGGAGAGTTTCACGCCATCCAGGGGCTCGACCATCAGATGAGTGTCCACGAAATCCAGATGCTCAGACAGTGGATTTTGGACAGAGTTCCCGAAGAAGATTCCAAGGCAACGACCACACCTTGATTTTACTACATCATATGCAATTAACCCATGGCATTGTCAAGCCCCTTGAAATACACGTCAAGGTTTACAGCATGTTGCGTATGTCTATGGGTCAGATATTTCAGCTGCGACGTAAAGCATTCATTCATTCATTCTACAACATCTCGGACATACCAGCAGACGATGGTGCAGATCCAGACTATTCCTGATGACATTACTGCCGTGTACATATATAATTTTTACTTGAATACAAAGTGGGTACCCGTGTTATGATTACCTTGCTAATGAGTGATTATGGAGGTTAACGTCGCTGCGAGAATCTTTCACCCATTTGCGATGAACCTTGCTAATGTAAGCGGGGGTAAGATATATGTTTGTGAAATCAAGTTATGCCAAACTTTCACTGTAGCTGTATTCCGATTGGCTGATGAGTACTGTCACTAACTGGGAGACAGCTCTCAATGGGTTAATTATATCAGCTGCATTTTTTGTGCCAATATTTACGACTGTTGCTGCTCACATTTTTATACATTGTTATATGGATGTTTTCCCATTTACATGATTTTTTTTATGAAATACTATATAGTATTAGCACACAGTATAATGTGTGTGTGGTGATGGTGTGAATCTACAATCACCTCAGTCATTGAATATCTAAAGCTGATAAGAGAGAGAAAAAAATCCTCACATTTTATTGATAAGAGATTATGAAAATATCCATGTGCTAACTCTGTGAACTGAATTCTATTTTTGGTAGCCTACTATGCTCGATGGAGCTATCATAACTGCAGTTGGCAAATTGCAATAGAAAATGTTATGCGAATGCATGCATGGCCGTCTGATAAGCTCTTTAAAACAGGCTTTTAACTGATTCAATCGAAAGGTTTTACATGGTTAATACCATTTTGACGTCACGTGATCTGAATAAGCTCCGATTTGAAGAACACCAATCAACCTAGCAGAAATTCCCAATAGCTGCAATGAATGTAGCAGACTACAGATTGACAATTGTGACACAGTGCCAAAACAAAGTGCATATTTACATATAAAACATGTTTAATTTTGAAAATCATGCTCATGTAGGGCACAGATGAAAGGTAGCAAACTACGATTTCAGCTGACAGTCATAATCTACTGCTAGCTTTAGGCTGCAAACTGAGAGTGATCGGATGTGTGTATACAATCACAGGCTTGTTTACATATTTCATGGTAATATTTTTACATGATATGTCTACACAAGTATATTCGGTAACCAGCTAGATTTTCTGCATATCTCACTACTTTTCAATATTTTCAAATTTTATTATTTTTTAATATGTATAGTTACATAGCTTTATTGGTACCAGTAGTCGTGAAAGGCTATTTAAAGGTTATTTTAACAGACTAATGGGGATAACTCTATACCCCCCTTAGTCTGTTGTACTGTAATATAGAAAATTGAGATATTACAGTACATTACCAACTGATTATTCCGGTTTTACCGGAAATGTAAACTGCAATGGAAGTTTACCTATCCTACAGTGGTGAAAAGATATTTAGAGGTACAAAAGTGATTATATGTATGCTAAGTGCATGTAATTTGCATGTTTAGCTCCAATTTGGTCCAAAATGACTTAATCTGTGATTGTATGCCTTTAAAGTAGTAGCAATACCAGACAATAGCTTATATACAACACAATAAATGCTCTATCACAAACTGTAATGTTTTTGTATTACGTGCATTAGTCAGAAATATTCCATTATTTCATGAGAAATAATACTATAATACTGTCGGTGTAAAGTCCCGCAATGAGTTGACTGTTTACTTCTTTTTCTTTTTGTTGCTCTTTGTTATGGTTGTATAAACAAATATTTCAAAATCCAGTATATTTACACGCTTATTTCGTATTTATCCTGTGCATGGGTGGTTATGTATGAATGGCGTTGATTGATGTTCAGGTTATTTTTATGTATAGAACATGTGATATTGACACTGGTGAATAAATAATAATAAAAGATATAACAAGCTTTCATTACCTATATATACAAGATTGATCATTGCTTCAGATGGAGAAAATGAATCAATTGTATGGCAATCTTACTGATTGGAAATATACAAGTCACAGAAGAAAGCTATACCTTATTCCCTGGCTAACTTAATGGCGGATGTCTATACCACTTTCATAGTTCCGCATTCCACAGAACAATCGTAGAGCTATGAGAGTTGTAAACATATAGGAATTATGATTCTCGCAGCGCTACGATCGTTCAATGGAAGAGGACCCAGAACTTTTAGGATGGGAACATGGTAGGATCAACAGAATTCAAAGGACTACAAATGCTACATATAGTTAGATTGAACATCCTTCACTGAAATCCATCAGCAAGAATATAGCTTGAGATTCCTCTAGTCTTCCTTCCTGACCATGAGCTACTATCTGTTGCGTGTAATAAAAAAACCCACAACAATCCTAAATTGATGCACAAACAGTTCTCTCAGACCATGCATGTGTCTGGATACCTGCAGTTATACAGCTCTGTTCGCATCTGGAGTATTAACCCTCTCCATGCTGGAGGCAACTGGAGATGTCCTAAAGAGCAGGAACTGCCTAATCCAGCAGGGAGAGTAAAAGATGCCCTGGAAGGTGGCCCATGTGAACTGCCTGCGTCAAATCGGAGCTTGGATGACATTTTATACAATGTTTTAAGAATACATTTGTGATTGTGGTTTTATTAACTACTTATTATATAAGTTGTCATGCGTCTATATAGAAACATGCAATAGCTGTCAACAAACTACACCATGATAATGAAGTTTTGCACATCAAAAGAAAGACAGAGAATATTACAACAACACATAATAATGCTGTGGGTGGGTGGTAGAACGTTGGACTTTGGAGCCAAAAGTTCCAGGTTCAAATCCCTTTCCGACGTGATATTGATAGGATGTACTGTCTGTAGAGTGGCAATGCAGTTATCATCCTTGGTCATGTCAGTACCAGCCAGTGCTCGCAGGTTTACTGCAACATTCATTGCTATGGATGTTACGGGTATCTTCCTGCCCTAAACTGACATGCTGTGATATAAGTGAAAGAATCTTGTAAGTGGCTATTAACCCCAATTAAATAATAAAATAAAATAATGCTGTACATCGTAAACATGGTAAACCACAAGATCCTGATTATATCAAAATATATATTTGATTCTTTCTGTTTTCCGTTAATGAAGCGTTATTTTAATATAAAATCTTCAAGGAATTACACTGGGCATTGTATTGTTTCTGAAAATGTATACATGAATGCACATAAATTCCTAAATGATTTTTTTCTGTACAAATGTATGCACATCGATTTGTATAGCTGGTATTGTAGTATATGCTCTATGCTGTCTTGTCATTCTCTCAGTTTTCAATTTAAAAAAAAGTAAGATTATATTAAATGTAAATTAATTGTAAAAGAATATTTTAGTATTCTTGGAAGTGGCAACTTTTACAAACTGCATCGACATCAATAATGTGTTTTAGCGGTGTGTTAGCAGAGAGGGTTATTTCCCTTTGGTTGACAACTAAAAGTTTACAAATGGCTACCCTTGTGGACCAAAAGGACTAGTGAATGCAATTTGGTGTAATTCTGCACCACGATGCCAGTTCAAACTGAAATATCCTGCGTTAACAATGCAGTAGAGAAGTTGGAGGAACTTGGTATGTGAATTGTTGTGTGTTTTCAGTAATACAAGGAATTTATTGGCATTTCCATAGGGTTTGTTTACCCGCCAACTTCCAGTTTTAGGTCGAGGACGCAACCCATTATATAGAAAGTGATTGTGATTAATCCAGTATGGAAAAGGTTAATAATGTGACATGAATGAGCCACTGGTCTTCTTTATCAGTGTATGGGGGTGCATTATTGCCATATCTGGCTCATGGAGTGAATGATTGTTTTACATGGAACATAGGGTTTTAATCCTGTGAAGTTGTGTCAGGTGTTTGTTAGATTGCAAATTGTATTATTATTATCGTGATTATATAAAAAGAAAATGTATCCCGGCGTCTGTTTTTTTTGCCAACAGATGCCAACTTTTTTTAAATTTTATTTCCTCGTTGAAGCTGAACATTAATACATACTAGAAACAGTATTCTTAACAAACCATGGTAAGTAATCCAATTGCTGTCAATTCCTGCTTGCACTGGCAGATATTTTTGATTTTGAGGTTCCATCAAAATGTCAAATTAGACGTATGTTTTTCTGGCACATATGACAGATTTTCTTCACAATGATATTGAAGGCATTTACACATGTCCACTAGTTCATAAATCTGGTGATAAGGCCCCTTTTTATTTTGAAATTCATGCAACAGAAATGAGACACATTGAAAAGAAAATCTTTTTTACTTTGGAAACGAGTAAGAGTGACCCAAACTGACTTCCGTAGTTGTCCGGCAACTAGAGCAAGCACAGCTGTTTCATAGATGTTTGGGTTATGAAAGAAAGCAGATGACTGGATGAGATTACATTTCAGCTAATAGTTTAGCGAGGATCGCCATTTAAACTGGACATTTTTTTTGGTATTATTGATCAGAGATGAAAACTAGACATGGTTAATGTATGCTTTTGTAACTTTCCCAACTTCTTTACATTTTTATCAATGTTATGTCGATCCAAGCCGAAGTCACCGCCCAATGATGTAATTTGTTTTGTTTTTATCTCTGAACTTGTGCGTGATCTCTCGTTATAACGCATGCGATTGCCTCGAAAACACATAAGCTTCGAAATCAGCTGATGGTGGGATATATATACATATATATGGATCGGGTTTTCGTGGTATTAAAGTTCAAAGTGAGCTGCATGCGATCTG
Organism: Lepetodrilus schrolli; assembly: GCA_032361225.1. NCBI lineage: Eukaryota > Metazoa > Mollusca > Gastropoda > Lepetellida > Lepetodrilidae > Lepetodrilus > Lepetodrilus schrolli. The sequence continues at coordinate 11,827 of JAUTBT010069102.1, forward strand.
TTGATGATTGTATCTAAATTCTAATGTTAAACGTAAAGAACACTCACTTCCTTGATCTTTTATCACAAAACACTGCTATTGCCACATTAACAAAAATTAACAATACACCACCCCAAGTGAAGTCAACACTTTGGCAGCAATGCAAATCATGTATATCCCTGTGAAAATGTCCATTTATAGAGATGAAGTTGGAACAAAATTCGAAGATTTTTAGAAGCTGGCAATATCCTGAAGCACAAATAAACCTCAAAATAGTTCAATTAACCCTTTCCCTGCTGGATTAGGCACATGTACAGCCCTTTTGGGCATCTCCAGTTGCCTTAAGCATGGAGAGGGTTAATGTCAATTCCCCTTAAATGCATACAATAACAGATTTTGATGGCAGCAATTGACCAAATATAAGTAATAAATGCAAAGTATATTCAATTAGTATCCGTATCGACGCTTTTGTATCGCTCAAATGCATTCAATATTAATATGGGAGAGGGAAATCCCTCACACCGTCTCGATTCTTCTGTGAGTATTTTTGCCTTGCTCCCTGCGCGGATTGGATTAAACAAAACCTAAAAACATATCTGTTTCGCAAATTCTCTATCTCCTAAACTTCCTCTTTTGTATGTTTTTCACTCCCATTTTTACCTCATTTAAGTGATATGAGCATACCTTTATGGTGCAGACTTTTGCACTAAATAATTGACCATATTATTATTATTATTGTTAAAAACCAAATGTGCTTTATTATTATTATTATTGTAAAAAAAACAAATGTGCATCTAATTTCCTTGTGGCCTCCCTTGTACATGATGCATGTCCTAAGTAGTTTACTTACTTTCAGCTGAACGAATGCGATCAGATGATTTTGGATTTGAGAATGAGGATGTGTCCAATATACAACAAGTGGTTGAAGCTCTACATGAACTTGTGAGTAAACCTTTCAGATTTTATACTAAGAGTCTGTGTGGGTGTGTGCGTGCGTGCATGTGTCCATGTGTATTTAAACATATATACATATACATAGCATACACCAAATACACATGCAATATAGTACATTATCTGTAATATTTTTAAAGGAAAGACAGCGGAAACTGGTCCATGATGAATTGGAAACAGAAACCATCAAGGCAAGTGTTAACCGTTACAGGTTGCAATTTCTACCTGGTCAAATAAAGGATGAAATAATGGGTGAGTAATATTACACAAATATCAACTTTGTTTCCCAAATTACATAAATTTAATTTTGATGAGCAATTATATACTAGTAAACAAAAATTATGTTATGAGGGACATTAAACTTGTTGATTATTAAAATATAGATTTATCTATTTTGTTTTATCCTCTTTATTTTTCTTGTCGTCAACTTTATTCAGGATTTCCTTCTGCTAATGTTATCTATACCGTTCAAGGCATATTTTATTTATTTTTTATCTCGTGAATTTTAATATGTGGAGATAACATTTTTATTTTCAGGCTGAAAATGTAGCTTGTTGCCCAATATACTTGTGTAGATAAATTAAATGTACATACTTTCAGGTAAAATAAGTTTGACCATGAAATATGTCAACATGACTGAAATGACGTACGGCAGAAATGAGACTCAAAATGCGAAAGGAACCTACAAAGTGAATTTTATAAATCTTCACCTGTAATTGTTCCAGTGGCGGTGAACTCTGCCCGTGCATCGAATGCGAAGGCGCAGCAAGATCTTCAGGACAAGCTAGACAGGATCAACCAGAGTATCGTGCATCTCGGAGAACGACACCAGGACCTGGAGAAGGAGAACGCCATCTTGCAGTCAGTACTTCGGCCTGCTCCAGTCATCCTGTCATCCTGTCACCCTGTCATCCTGTCACCTTCTTCATACAGCAATCTGTGCTGGATCACTAACCCTCACTGCTCTTTATAGGGATAGCACATTTCCTGTTACCTCCCTTTTAATTCTCATATCAGTGGAGTATAGTTTTCAACATACGTGGTGGATTTCTATTGCCTCAAGGGCAATAATTTAGCTGATGCAGCAGCAAAGGCTGCACATAGTTCTTCTATAACATCAATGTCCATTCCA
>JAUTBT010069113.1:0-13887 GCA_032361225.1 Lepetodrilus schrolli
AATTTCATAATGAAAAAAATAATAATGTCATGTGAATAACATGATATTACTTATGAGTGTTAGATTAAAATTTTACTTTACTCATGTAAGATATGGGATGTATTGGTCTGTACGTTGTTCATACGGAATCTACTTACTAACTTTGGTATCCTCAGTCATCAGTATCCGGTGTCCTGACGGGAACTGACGGTGATCAAGCCGCCTACAGTCGATGCGGTTCCAATGGGAAGTCGGCGAGCATGTCTCAATCTCACTGATCTGCCCGCCTGCCTTTGCTGCCACGCTCGTCCGTCACTGGCTGTTTAATTCTGTGTTGATACTGCTCGTCTCGCGTTATTGGTCTAATAACCATCACTGTTTATACTAGAGTCCCGGCTTATTGGATAACGAGGTTCCAGGCTTAAATTTTAGCTTCTTTTTTTCCTGCGTCCACCAATTCTAAATTTAGATGTTTACCTCAGCTTTTGCTTTAAGAATGTAATTTTTACTGATGCATTATTTATGGTTACATGGATATTAATTGCTTTCTTTTCGAAAATGCGTGCGTAATTCTTAACTATGATGCATTCATACTACATTGTCTTAACAAAATCAGCTTCAAGGCACTGATATCCATCATTACACTGAAGCCTACGCGCTCAGTCTTCCTTACACGCAAGAGCACACCTCGCAACAGGGAGTCTCTAAGGCAATTTGCCTTTCCAAAGTGAGCTCCTTAACGAATTACCGGTGTGTAAATGGCGATGGACGGATAACCAATAGTGTACATAAGGTGCGATGCTATCAGGCACCGGTGTAGCCTGTCCAATCCGTACTGGTCATAGAGTCATTTGGAGCCCTCTGATCGATGTACAAGTTGTCCCTTCAGGTTAATGTATGTATGAGACACGCCGATGCATACTGATACGGCGAAGACGTGAAGGAGATGGTCTTCAAATTGTATCTAACTTATCACTTATCAATGGGAGTTAGATCTACAATATATTATAGCGCTGTCGGAGCTCATTTGACATGGTCCCATTTTGATAGAGAATCACATCTTTAGGTAAGCCTTCCCTAAAAGGGTATTTCTAATATGTCCGCCCTTGAAGTGACCCCTCTTTGCAGCGCTCTTTATCCATGAACCAGGAATTGTAGCTTTAAATATAAGTAGCGACTGTTACGATGAAGTCGTTGTATTGATTCCTGTATTAACATTCCCGTCGTGATGGATGATTTTTCTCTCTGATTTTGTCTCCGAGATTGATCAGCTTCTCACTCCAGGGGAAAGCGGACAGGATGTGACGGAGAACGTGCAGCACTTGTACTCGGCCACGCTCGCGGGTAGTTGTGGAGGACCTGCATGTATGTAGGGCGTTATCATTGACGATGCACAGACGGCAGCACGTCTACTGGAGTAGTCGCTGCTAGTACATGCTATACTTCATGATGCCGACGAGTGGTTGCCACAAGTACATGAGTGTTGATAGTTAACACATCTCCATACAATCACGGAATAGCCGTCAAGTGGATTCGCTCAAGTGGCCTCGCTCAAGTGGCCTTGCTCGAGTGGTCTCAGAAGGGCTAAAGATCTAGACCATTGTTGACTACAAATCCATATCTCATCCGCCTCAAACATACTATATTAAACGTTTCAGGAACCCGTGGTAGCAGTAGCATGTGCTATAGTATTAGCTTCTGCAGATTTTAATAAGGTTCCAGTAATATTATGCCAAACAATGGTCTGTTGATTTTCTCTTTTGATATGAGACATGTCAACACAAGTCAATACAAGTAATACCATTACGAAACGCGCCTAGCATTTAGCGTAATTTCTATCCACACTGATGATATACAGAACGCTGCTCTGCAGTTGTTTTTTGACAGCGTGGTAATGTAACAACGTTACAAGGAGTGATGAAAGCAATTCACTGACTGGGGATGACATCACAACGGTAGAATAGGCAATGCTGAACGCTGCACCTCCTATTAGCTAACGTTTGATATCAGGCCATCGACATCTTCTGTGAAAGCGAATATTACAATGGTTAATCTGGTCGGAAAATAAGTCAACTTCTCGTGAGGTGTACTTTATGTTAGCAATATTCGATTGACAATGCATGATATAATGATTATATTGAGAAAATGTATATAATTACTAATACTTTAAAGATGTCTTCGTATCCATGGCTTCTTTAAATGAGGCACGAACGTCCCATGGGGACATGGCAGAAGTACAATAGGATTGTCAGGCACGGAAATACCAACATATAGATCTAGATACGTCAGATGTGTATTGTGTTTGTGGGTAGCAACACATGTTTGCAATGCATTGTCAATAGTGTTTCCATGTTTTTTATGTCTGGGGAGGGAACAGTGACGGCATGTAGGGAATACGTTTGCAGGTGCGATCATGTTGCCGAAACATTTAGTGAAATGTGATGGCTTTAAGATGAGAAGACGTAAACAGCTGTCTTGACGCTTCACATTAAAAGCATGTCAAATTGCTTTCAGTTGCTTATTTAAAAGCTGGTCATTACATTATCCAATCAATCGTTGATGTTTCTACGTGAGTAATTATCAGGCCATTTTTTTTAATGGTATTGATGTGGGGATGTGTGTTTACAGTTTGTGTGTGGGTGGGCAGAGGGGAAGGGGTCGGATGGTGGAGAAATAACCGGTTGGTGCCAGATGGTGGTTGAATGGACAAGGGTAATGAGGAATAACATTAACTGCAGTCAACATATTCGGGCTACCTATCAATGCACATCGGATTGTTCAGCATTCCGCCGCGAGATCCCGGTCCTTGTCGCTCTTCCATAAGGCTATGCTCCAAATTAAATTATCTCCGCAAATGACATAAAACGTTGTATCTCCTCAATGATTATAGCTTTATAAAAGGTTTTTCTCAGAGTGCTGGATTCCGTCACGCAGGTTCCGCGGGGACCGGAACACGATAGCGGCTAGGATATATCGGAGTGAATCACAGGCAGGTCAAACGACATCTTATGTAATACACTGGGATTGAATGTATTTGAATGTTATACGATTGGCAGAGCTGGCACGTTGTCTGACTTGCACGTCTTCATAAACCAGATTTAATCCTGCATTGCCTGCTCCAGCATGCGGTTGCTCTGTGGGGGCGTTCATCCATCTATTCAGTACGCGGTAGAATGATTGGGCGGCGAGATAGTGCAATCCTGCCACGTTATCGCTCTATCGCCCTACAGCTACTACAAATTCAAGATGTCCCTTCATTTTTTATTTTTTTATTTTGCTTGCAAGTGTGTGGTTGTGGATGGGCTGGGGGTGGGGTCGGATGATGGAGGGGGATCGGATGTGAACGGGCTGTGCCTGATGGTATTGGACGATAGTGTCGTGAAATAGATGTATCATAGTATGATGAATCCGAATGTAAACGTAGAGTATTAGGTGATTATGTATTGAAATGTATCGACTTGACGATTGACATAACCAGAAGGCAAAATTAGTGATCAGTAGGTGGATTTAACCTGAGAAAAAGAATAATAATGTTACTAGCCAGCTTCTAATTATCAATGTTTCGTGTTATATCGAATACCATGTTATATCAGGTAATGCTACAGGCAGTGATATCTAGCAGCAGTCTCTGGGAATTTGTCATAGGTTCTGTAATTTTCAAGCGTGCGAGCTTAAATCACATTGATTACGCGAATGTTGAAAACAGTGACTGACATTTGTGCAGAGGCGCATTGGAGAAATGAGCGCGGTTAAGATGAAGATGACAATTCATTCGGTCTGTTGATAGATGTGCAGGGAGGTGATCTATTTATGCATAGAGGACAATTCGGGATTAAATTGGTCACCCATTTGATTGCTTACAAGAATACGGCGTCCTTTAAGTGAAGAATCGTTTAAGAGCTATACATTCCGAGTCAGTAGACAAACAGTGCAAACCACTTGAATTCCGTTTTTCTGCGAGCCCCGTTACCATATGTCACATTACCCATAACTGCTAGCCATACCACAGCCTATGTGTCCCGAACAACGATCGGATCTACGTGATGTTCGGTGATGAATCAATGTTCACCCTCGACTCCAAATTCCAATGGTGATCGTGAGAGATCTTGACGCAGACGTCAGGAGGATATCTTCATGCCGTGCCATATCGCCATGGATCGGGCTCAGCAGTGGTATAACCGTAGAAAATCGGTGACGGGTAGAACAGATCTCCGACACCGACAAACCACAAAGATGTTTGTGTTTCGGGAAAATAACCAAATGATGACCGTAATGAGTTACTGCGACGAAGATGCCTTATAGCATTTGCATCGACGCGACGGAAGGAGGCAAAGGGGGAGGTCGGGGGGGGGGGGGGGGGCGTCCCGCGAAATAATATTACAAACTGATGATTGTTCTATACTCTAGTTTATTACCCAATACTGGCTCTTGAGATATCTACAGTAAAAATGAATATCCTAGGAGATATCACTTCAAATGTTTGTGATTGGTCAATTCAGGCATATTACTTGAAATTTCAACTGCTGCCAAACGGTGATGTTATCACAATCGGAGCAGTGCTATGACGTCACAATGCAAATGCATTTCCAAAGTGATATCTTTCTTCTTAAATGACTTAGGAATGATACTGGGTGATAAATAGAATCTCACCCGAGTGTGTTTTGATACTGTTGTTATCCTACTCGTTGATAACATTAACGTAAATACTCGGCAAAGCCTCGTACTTACGATACATTAGCAACTCGTACAATAACAACGATATCAAAACACACTCATGTGAGATTCTCTATGTATTTGCATTTGATATCGGTGCCCATGAACGCAAAAGGAGAATTTGGATATCAAAATTAATTTCAAATTACAGTATAAACGATTCAATCGCACTGAACACACTCATTGCCAGTATACTCAAACATGCAACACACGCCTGCATCCTTTCCTTTCTGTGAGCAGTATATGTTGAAATATGCAATATCTGTCCATATTTCATAATCTTGTCATCTGAACCACGACTACCATGCTAATATTCCAGTGGGTATAATTATGACGTAAACACCAAGGGTTGGTTGTTCCTTTCATCAAGTTGGAGGACTCTCCACGTATTCGAGCAGCGGACTGAAAACAGCGGCTCTTCTCTGTTTGACTTCCTACTGGATCTGGTCGCTATAACGACCATGTACTGTTACCTAACATGCCGGGGGAGTAGACACGTTGAGCGGATGACCACAGTTTGAACATTAATTATACAGGTGTAGGGTATGGCATTTGGACTGCATGTACACGGTTCAGAAGAAAACAAATAGTAGGTCAACATCCTAGAAAACTGTATACCAGCAAATCCAACTACCCACGGGCAGCCTCGCAAAACAACCTCGCAAATCAACAACTAGAAGATGAAACAAGTCACATGACCTAGGTCCTCTAAATATTTACCTGATGTGCCTGGCACGAAGTAATAGATCGTATGATAATCCTGGTACCTAGCTCACATACAGAGCATTAGTCAGGAAATGGGTATCTAGCCTCGTCAGGGTGATGTTCCTACCATAGTATTTTCAATGGTTAAAAAACATAATAGTATTTCATTTATCAATGGACATACCTCTTATCAATCTAAGATGAATACGAATTGGGTTTGAAATGCATTTATCACTCACTTGCGATAAAATTTCCTCAAATACCTTCATGTCGGCAAAGTTTAATATAATCGTCTATAATTGTCCATTATTTAATCGATAGAGGTTTGCATTGTTACACAGATGAACTCTCACTGGGCGGCAGATGTACTGAAAGAGGTTCCGAGAAGTATGTTTGTTTCCGCAGCTGGGAGATGGTATTTGACTATTCTTCAGACTCTATCTTGATTTCTTGCATCTGAGTATTCGAATTACCTTGGTGGAATTACGTCGATCTACACTAAAATAGAACGTGCCAATCCTAATCATCAACCTCTTTGGTACTCTTTAAAGTACAGTGGTTAGAATTTCATTGGCGTTTGTCCAAATCAAAAATACTATATACTATATACTATTGAATATGATCTTGTATATTTGTGTGTAGGGACGCTACCTCTACATCCGCCTTTCCCTCCGTTATTGAACAATTGTTCAGATTAACCCTAAATATCTCTCGGCACTAACACCGCCTACAGACAGCAATCATAACAGTCGGCGTTCTTCTGTCCTGTGAGCTGAGAGCCACGCCAAACCAATGTTCCTGTGACTGAGTCGGCCATCAGTCGCTGGGAAACTAGTAGACCGAGAGTGCACACTAATGAAAGTGATAGGTCCTCATCGTTTCATATTCGACGCGTGCCTAGACTATAGAGCACCCAGGGAAATCACAATGATAAATATCAAGTGTAAGCAAATACCTAGCAAAGACTACTTCCATCATATGTGAATCAATTCAAAAAAACGTCAAATTGTGTACACACTGTCCATAAGACGCAATTCATAATTGTAATTATTGCCGTATTATGGACCATAATTATGCTATAGCTCAACATCATATTAATGTTTCTATATTTACCCCGTCATATTTACTAACTTAACAGCAGGAATCCACTATCAATAACATGACTATGTTATTAAGTCGCATTGTATTCGGATGATGTGTGATTGTGCGGGCACCGCGCTATAGTCGGGGTAGTCTTATAACTGATGACATAACAGTTGCATATTGACCGGCAAACGTCATCAATTTAACGAATCCCCGCAGTACCCGTGTATAGCCGGTTGGTAAACATTCAGAGTCGTCAGTCTCGACAATGATCTCGACTGAGCTGTGGACTTCCACTTGTCGAATACAAAACAACGTATCAGTATTAGTAAAGTGTACCTAGGAGGCCATGCTTCATAATGGCGGGATGAACACAGCTTAACTAGAGGTAGTTAATACCAATATATATTAATACTAGTCGCTGAAGCTGTTGGTAAATAGACAGTCATCAGAGAGATGTGGGAGGTGCATGTGTGGGATCTTCTGTGTATATGTGTATTGTGTGTATGTGCGTGTGTGTGAGTGCGTGTGTGAATGTGTATGTATGTGCGTGTGTGTGCATGTGTGTGTTTGTGTATGTGTCAGTTTGTGTATGTGTCAGTTTGTGTGTGTGTACGTGTGTGTGTGTGTGTGTATGTATGTGTGTGTACGTGTCTGTCAATTTGTCTGTGCTTGTGTGTATGTGCGTGTGTTTGTGTGTGACTTTCCGTGTGTGTTTGTGTGGGTAAGTATGTGTGTGTTTGTGTATGTATGTGTGTGTATGTATGTATGTGTGTACGAGTGTGTCAAATTGTCTTTGTATGTGTGTGTATGTCCGTGTGTTTGTGTGTGTGTTTGTGTCTTTCCGTATGTGTTTGTGTTTGTGTATGTGTGTGTATGTGCGTATTTTATGTTTGTGTCTCTCCGTGTGTGTTTGTATGTGTTTGTGTATTTGTCACTTTGCATGTGTGTATGTATGTACGTGTGTGTACGTGTGTGCCAATCTGTCTATGTATGTGCGTGTGCGTGTGATTGTGTGTGTGTATCTCCGTGTGTGTTTGTGTGTGTAAGTATGTGTGTGTTTGTGTATGTATGTGTGTATGTTTATATGTGTGTGTGCGTGTCAATTTGTATGCGTGTACGTGTGTGAGTGTATGTATGTGTGTGTAAGTATGTGTGTTTGTGTATGCATGTGTGTTTGTATGTGTGTCAATGTGTATGTGCGTGTGTGTATGTGCGTGTGTGTGTGTGTATATGTCTGTGTGTATGTGTATGTGTGTGTATGTGTTTGTGTATGTCTGTGCCTGTGTGTACGTGCGTGTGTTTGTGTGTGTGTCTATGTGTTTGTGTGCATGGATGTGAATTTGTCTGTGTCTATGCGCGTGTATGTGCGTGTGTGTGAGTGCTTGTGTGAATGTTTATGTATGTGCGTTTGTGTGTGTATGTGTGTGTACGTGTGTGTCAATTTGTCTGTTTTTGTGTGTATGTGAGTGTGTGTGTGTGTGTCTCCGCGTGTCTTTGTGTGTGTAAGTATTGTGTGTTTGGGTATGTATGTGTGTATGTATATATGTGTGTGTCAATTTGTATGTGTGTACGTGTGTGAGTGTATATATGTGTGTTTGTGTATGTCTGTGTGTGTATGTATGTATGTGTGTGTGTGTACGAGTGTGTCAATTTGTCTGTGTATGTGCGTGTGTGTTTGTGTGTGTGTGTCTCTCCGTGTGTGTTTGTATGTGTTTGTGTATGTGTCCATTTATATGTGTGTATGTATGTATGGGTGTGTACGTGTGTGTCAATTTGTCTATTTATATGTGTTTATGTGTGTGTGTATCTCCGTGTATGTATGTGTGTATGTATGTGTGTGTGTCAATGTGTATTTGCGTGTGTGTTTGTGTGTTTGTGTGTGTATGTTTGTGTATGTCTCTGTGCGTATGTATGTATGTGCATGTGTGTACGTGCGAGTGTTTGTGTGTGTATGTGTGCATGTGTCTATGTGTTAGTGTATGGGTGTGAATTTGTATGTGTGGGTCTATGCGCGTGTATGTGTGTTTGTGTGTGTACGTTTGTGTGTGTGTGTGTCTGTGTGTGTGTGTGTGTGTGTGTGTGTGTGTGTCTGTCTGTCTCTGTGTGTGTGTGTGTGTGTGTGTGTGTGTGTCAAGTCTGTGCAGACAAAGAACACCTAACATAGTACAATAACAATTTGCGCATCTTCTTTACTGGAATGATAGTATGTCAGTAGCAGTTTACTCCGATAGCGTTTCCATAGTGGTCAGTACTCAATACTTAGAATCTATAGATTATGGTAATAATGTAAATGATACATTCAACAGAGGGATGCAATGTACTCGACTTTGAATGTCACTGTCCTTACGTTAGCATGCACTCTTGTACTTTTTGTAAGACACTTGATTCTGGTATACTAGGATGGTAATTGCCGTGTACATCCTGTGATGTTTGACAGATTACATGCCAACTATAGTAAATTACACGGTGCAAGATTATATATCATTCACCTCAGAGTGAGATGGGTCTACTTGAAGAAGGAGAATTGTGATTCACATATAAATTATCTTCACCCAAGTTCAAGTGTCTGCGTGATATGATCTTCGTCATCCAAATCTGCGTATGGTATTACTTTAAAAACAATTTCAAGCAAATTTCTTTTGGGTGAAACTCTTCATTACGCGAGCGCCCCCATACATTAAACAGGGGCAATGTTATATGAATAGATTCCATGATAAATCATGTATGTCAGACGGGGAATTTATGTACATTTATTCTACGAATTGATCGTAAAGAACCGACGACACGAAACACCTGCACAGATGTGTACACAGAATACGGCCACAATTGGGCAGCCTGAATACTGTTATCAGGTGAAGTGATTTTCTTTTTTGATTAATCCATCTGCATAGACATCTGCAATAGTAATTACTTCATAACGTAGGCATATATGAAAGTATCCCTTGCCGTGATGAATTGCAACAGTCCTCGTGTACACGTGGCATGTGTCCGTGATGAAAGCATCTAGGCGAGTTTGTTGCTCATAGCACGACATAAACGTATCAACAATCGATGCTGTTAGGTTTGTCAGGGCACGAAACACGCCTATCAAGTATACAAGTAGATATGTTATTAATATCACGAACTATACGGATCTAGCATCTGTATACGTGTCTCTGATATATGATTAGTTATGAGATACGGTTAGGTTATAAGATTGGTAACAACAGTTTTGAAACTATTTTCAAAATGTGCCGATTATTCTGATGTTAATGGAAGCACTCTAAGCAATTGATATTAAATTTAACTTATGTTTATGATGAATAGTAAACTAAAACATTCTTATCTCTACATTAATTATTTCAATCATCTTTAAACGTGGATAAGACGTGTACCATGTTACAAGAAAACGCGCGAAGATTTTAATAATAATAATACGGATATATCACGAATAATAAATAAATAATGCCATTTCTTATGTAAGATAGAAACATGTTGGAGGAGCAAGCGAAATTATTTATTTATTTATACTTGTAATTATTCGTACGTATATGTGAGTGTGTGTGTGTGTGTGTGTGTGTGTGTGTGTGTGTATGTGTGTGTGTATGTGTTTGTGTGTGTTTGTATGCTTGTGTGTGTGTGTGTGTGTGTGTGTGTGTGTGTGTGTAAACAGTCCATGAATTCTACGTAATGTGTTGATGTTAGTTAAATACACGGTGGACTGAGTTTATTTTAAATGAAATAGTTATACAATTTTGAGAACTTCTGTTCCAATGGCTATAAGACTTGTAACTAACAGATGTATATAGTCTTCACTCTGGTGGTCTGATCGTACCGCTTGTCTGACCGGACATCACGGTGTGGCGGGTGGCCTGCTATGAGTTTACATGACGCTAGATAGTATGTGCCAACATGAATCAGCTTAACTACCATCTTCACAGTCTAGGAATATCCGTAACTTCTGCTGCGTCTTAAGAAGGCAAACAAAGTGTGTAAAAAGTGTTCTTAGTCTGGTAAGGAGACATGTTCCGATGACGTCAAATTCCAACAGAGTTCCTGAATGATTATCAAGCCTTTCTTGATGGGCGTCTGTAATGTTTAGTTGTAACATGCAACAATCCATGTTTAGATGACGTCAAATTCCAACATGATACTTACCTGAACCTTCAAAGGTTTATGAAATTAATGAAATGCACTTATGCGGGTCTGGAGACCACAGAAGCAGCTCAAACTTCCGTCCTCTCAGAATATCCGTAACTTCAGCTTCGTCTTAAGAAGGGAAAACTTTGGTGTGTACAAAGAGTGCTTCGTCTGGTAAGGAGACATGTTCCGATGACGTCAAATTCCAACAGAGGTCCTGAATTATTCTCAAGCCTTTCTTGATGGGCGTCTGTAATGTTTAGTTGTACCATGCAACAATCCATGTTTAGGTGAGCATGTCATATCATGGGTATGATTCAGGGACTGGCTAACTGGTGCGCACTAGCCGTTTCCTTATGTGACTGTTGGATTATGGACACTTAAGCGATGATGACGACATAGCGTATAACATGATACTTACCTGAACCTTCAAAGGTTTATGCAATTAATGAAATGCTATTATGCAGATCTGGAGACCACAGAAGCTGCTCAAACGTCCGTCAACAGTAGACATCACCATCGAGTGTTGTCAGGGAATCTACGTATAAATTGATACCTTGCAATGTTGACCACGGTGGCGCAGTGACCTTCTGACGTTCTTGTGAGCAAGAGTGTCAACCAGCCGTGTGGGTGTAGACAAAAGGAAAGGACATGCATATAATACAAAGCGGTACTCACCCATCAGACTCGCAGACATGCACAGGAAGAGCTGGATGGAGGCAGTGAGAGAGGCCATGCTGACCAGATCGCCTCCGGTCATGCATGCACGCACGAATGTCCGTCTATTTCTACCACAGAAATGATCTGATAATTCGGCGTTAGACAAGATAAACCTCTGTGAGATCTCCCAGGGCTAGGATGGGGCCACAAACAGTAATGAAATAAAATCTGTAGAAACTGATAAGCCGTGGAATCGCGAGGAAGTTTCCAGGTGCGAAACCAATCGATGTAATTTTAAGCAACGATGCCAGGGGTCCGACACGCACATTGGTTCGGTCTGCAGACAGGGAACACGCACGCCTGGAGGACTATGGAGCTGCCGCTAAAGCTATGACTATGTCTCCTCGCTTAGGCTGCAATGTAAACAGATTATGGAGAGGTGTGTGACTGTGGCAGCGCTTAGGGAGGGGCGTGATCGGCAGTCCCGGCTACAGCTACTGAATACCGCATGCTAATCACCAATATTGGGCCCGGGTGGCCACCTATTGCGAGTACACATGGGAAATCGGAGGCGATGGGAGTGCCGTGCTTAGATGAATAACTGCAGGCTGATGTAGAAACTCTAGCCTATGTAGCTAAACGTTGTCACGACGTACACACACGTCCCAGGGCACTAGGACGTGCTTACCTACCTTACACCTTCATACGTCGCGTCTTAATAACAATATCTAACCTGTAAACTAATTACGCACATGCTACATCATACCTAATGCACGTGCTGTACTACGATAGCTAGGAAACTACTATTCTGGATATGAATTACTATATAGGAATACAAAATATAATATAAATTTATATATATATATATGTGTGTGTGTGTGTGTGTGTGTGTGTGTGTGTGTGTGTGTGTGTGTGTAATCAAAATAACCGTATTACATAGATTGTAAAGTTCAATATCCAGTGAAAATGCTGTTCCGAGCAAGTGCAATGGGCTTCGATAAATCTAGTACCATTAAGTTACGACTTAAAGGCTGTTAGTTTTTATAACTGATGTTACTTGGTAGTCTATTACATGCAAAAACAATGATCCCCAAAGGTATGTGTACGTGTTGCTTGTTTTATCTCATATGCAATGGCAACTCTGTCGATTGCGTGGGTAACCGTGACACGAGATGGTGTGTTCAGGTTGCATATAAATCATAATTTAGTTCATTTTGTTAAATTGCTGTTTGATTGTGACTGTTCCGGTATGTGCCACGCCATGTGGAGTACACTGTGTTTGCCGAGTGATAGAGGAGATGGGCCTTGGCACGAGGCAGGCTTCCATTACATCTTCCATGCAGAGCATTTGTACCAGCGTCGCCATTCTCTTGGCAATTGTCCTTTCGGTACCATTTAGATTTAATCAAGTTTGAAGTTGTACTGCTATTTACAACTTGTTTGTCTCTCGTAATGTAAAGAGGCGTTTGATGGTAGAGACGGACACTCCTGGAAAGGTTTTCCTTTACGTTTTTATATGAAACCAAGTGACATCTGCTTTGATAGTCTATTATAGGTTTAATTTAGGTGTCTTTGGTAAATAGAACTTACACGTTTTGCTGTGGTGTACAGTTTGATTGACTAATTGTGCACTTTTTCGATTATTGTTATAGGATATTATATGTGTGCCACTCATAATGAAATGTTTCGATTGCTGTTACGAGTATGATATTCTCTATTGTCATATGAAGTTCAATTTGTCGATCGCTGTTCGCGTAACCGTTACAGCAATCAAATATTATCAACAGCAAGTAAATGATGTTTATTGACATGGCCAAGAATACAATGAAAGGCTACACACTGAAACACACATGAAATCACGTGATATACAAAGTATGGATGCACATGCACTGTACAATAAATTTGACTGTATGTAATCGTTCATGTAGCTGCATGGAATTACAATAAAATACCATTCCCCGAGATTATGACACCTTTTGAGTACGATTCCATACTCAAGCTCAAATTATGAATGGAGAATTGTGAACAAAGCTTTGAAATCGTACTCAAATTAGTTTCGTAATATCTCTAGTATACAACTTGCACCAGGAGTCAGTGGCATTATCTCTGTATGGTACGCATACACATTACTGGTATCGTAAGCTTTGTGAATACAAAAACCATCCAGAATAAACTCAAAATGACACTCACAATATTTCAGTATACACAATATTTCAGTATGCACACAGCTATCAAAACGCAAAGCATGCCCTTTTAGCATATAATGTATAATGCCATCACATTCTGCACAGTTCAACCGTGGATGTATGAACTGCCGTGTTTCAGTCAATGGCCTGTAACTGTATGGTATGTATTCCAAACAAAGTGAATTCTGTCGGGCGCTGTTTAAGCTAGGTAGTTTGAGCAGCTTGTTTATTTTTCCAAGTGCAGTACTCTGACGATTGCAATGGGATTCGGACATTATGTAAACTTGTTTGTTACAGGTAGTGTACCCTTGTCGGTAGTCGCGGGCGGATGGTAGCACAGTGGTAGAACAGTTGGACTTCGGAGCCAAAGGTTCCAGATTCAAATCCCGCCCCGGGGGCCCGGCATCAATGTTCGCGAAAGTTACCTTTCTGACGCGAT